>JANIJH010012358.1:0-12245 GCA_024520975.1 Erythroxylum areolatum | reverse complement strand
ATATGAGACAGTTATAGGCATTTGGTCACAAGAACATAATAATCAGAAATGAGTCTCATGGGCATTGCATACACAGTTATTATGTCTGTTTGAATGATTGAAATGTATTGTTGATATGTATTTGAATGAGAACTTGAAAATTGTGAACAAAGTGCTATGTGATACTACATGACATGTATTTGATGTGTTGTATGAATTGAGTGAACTATCGAGGATGATTACCTTACTGAGTTCACAAACTCACCACAATTGCAACGTTGAAATTTCAGGATCGAGAGAGGACATTAGTGACAGAGAGACTCTATCAGAAGCATAGTTTTTGTATTTTTGGATCAGAGAAATGATTCAAAGTTCAGCCAGCTGAGACTAAAGGATTAGATAGAAATTTTTGTATAATTTCTTATGTATGTAATGTGTTTTGTATTTAGTTTTGATAATGTACATATTTGGATGATTTTATAAAAATTACAATGTACATATTTAGTTTTTATGAAATGAAATAAGGAATTTGGTTTTAAAATGTTATGACATTTACGTATTAAATGATGATTCTATGATTAAGTTAATAATGTGAGTGCTCTAGCATTCGGATATTACTCAAGATGTTGGATACGTGTCTTGCAAGAGTGGAGTGTTACACTTTCACTGATGACAATAGTCTTATATAAGGCCTTACTAAGTTGACTCACTCAACCCTCGTCACTATCTCTCGTCCTCACCACTCGTGAAAGTATTTCATACTCAATAACACGACTACCTTGTGCTGATCTCAATAGAATATTTTCTCAAGAATGTTTAATGATAACGATACAAAATAAACAACTCAAGTGATTAAATAATAATCAACATAAACAAAGACAACATTTGAGATAGAAAGCAAATCTCCTAAATATGCCGCTTCATCAATGAAAGAATGAGAAGTTGCCCATCGAAAGATTTGATGTGAATCTTCAATATCATCACTGAAAATTCCATGCAAAATAGCCACAAAACGTCTCAAATCAACAAACGTTTCTTCACCGAAACATCACACAAAAAGAACTGCAAAAGTACCAAGGCTATTGGTGTTAGCACATTCCACTTGCACATGTCCGAAGCCTTGACACTCATGATATTGAGTTTTCTTCACTTTTCTTTCACCCTTTTGAGTTTTAGCTTGTGGTTTGAAGTTATTGTTTGTTAAGCTCCCGCCGTTTTGCCTAAAATCGGATCTATCTTTCTTCACTTTTTTTAACCACTTGCTGAAATTTCTTGTCAATAACTTCATATCCTCATTTTCATTGAATTCATCTTCGAAGTCATTCACAGCTCTACCAATCTCCCCTTGCAATGCCAATCCTTTGTCCCTCTCCTGTTTGTAAGAATTCCAATTACCTTATCCAGTGACAATTCATTGATATCATGAGCTTCCTCAATTGCTGCAATTTTCGATATGAACCTCGGAGGTAAAGATCTCAATGTCATGTTAACCAGTTTCAGGTTAGAGTACTCTTCCTGAGTTGATGTGCTTAGTTTGCTATGTCATGCAGTCTCTCATGGAAGTCTCAAATGATTTCACTCTCACCATCTTCAGCTCTTCAAATCTCACAGCCAACATCTGAAGTTTGAGGCTATCATAGATTTTGATCCTTCATGTATAGTCTACAAAATATCTCATGCTTCTATCACCGATTCACAAGCTGATATCATAACAAAGTGAACTTCATCAACTGCACTGAAGATGGCATGCAGAGCTTGAGAATTTCCAAGCGCTCTCTCTTCTTCAGCCCTTGTCTACTCATATGTATCTTTAAGCACTGCTTCTCTCTTTTCATCAGTTGTCACTAGATGTGTCTAACCATTTAAAATTGAATTCCCTGCTTTTGTTCCTTGTGCCCGAATGAATACTCTCATTCGTGATTTCCATGTAGGATAATTTGAACCATGTAACAACGGTGGCCTTATAATTAATGCCCTTTCTCTTTGGTGACCTGCTCTAATACCAATTGAAAATTTTCAAAGGGGTGTAGTCTTGTAAAATCTTCAATTTGATCGCAGTCATTTCTAGCACAATCAAATAGAAAAATTAAACGTACAAATGTAAACCAACACCAAAGTTTGTTAACGCAGTTTGGCATACCTTGCCCATATCTGCGGGCCCCTTGCCCAGCTTAGTACTTACTAACGACAGTAGTCTTATACAAGGCCTTACTAAGCCGACTCACTCAACCCTCGGCACTATCTCTTGTCCTCACTACTTGTTAAAGTATTTCATACCCATTAACACGACCACCTCGTGCAAACTTCAACAGAGGATTTTCTCAACAATATTTAATGATAATGATACGAAATAAACAGTTCAAGTGATTAAACAATAACCAATATAAACAAAGACAATATATGAGATAAAAAGCAACTCTCCTAAATATGTCGCTTCATCAACAAAAGAATGAGAAGTTGTTCATCAAAAGATCTGTTGTGAAGCTTCAATATCATCACTAAAAATTTCATGCAACATCCATAAAACATCTCAAATCAATAAATGTTTCTTCACCACAAAGAATTACAAAAGCACCAAGGTTGCTGGAATAGACAGAAAAACGCAACTCCCCCAATATGAAAAATCCTTGAAAATCAGCTTGCAAAAATCACTCTTAATAGTCGTTCAAAACAGAAGAAAACACAACTGCCCAATTCACACATTCAACAACCAATACAACCTTAATTGTTATAAAAAAAACTAGAAAAACACAGCTGCCAAATCATAACCTGTCAACGATAAACTCTCCAACAAATTCATGAAAACCTTGACATAAAATTGCAACACCAAATCAGGATACAATCCCCACGAAATCAGATGCAAAAATAATCCAAAAATCCCAGCTTTCAATTCACACAACACCTATCATTATTCCTAACAAAACTGACAACCATTCACCAAAAATATATTAAAAAAATGTAGCTGCCTTTGATAGATATAATCACTGAAATATCTAAAGAATTCCAGTTGTACTAAAATGAAAAATCTGCAAGCTTTTCCCTCACAAAAATGATAACTTTACAGTCCAAAAACTCACGTACACCTAGTAGAAACACAGCTGCAAATCGTCATTCATAATCTCCATAAATTTAGTTACTTTAGATAACTATTATTTTCAAAATAGGTTATGAAGAAAAGTCCAAAAATCACCAAAGCTCTATATCTTATCTTAATCAAGATATGGTGAATTGATTTCAACTAAATCCTATCATGACTAGAATTTTTATTCTAAATAAACCTCATCTTCAAAAAATCTTACATAAGGTAGAATATTCATCATAATAATCTTCCTTAAATAATCAAAGATATTCATTTATAAATAATATGCAAAATATCATAACACAAACTTAATAATTATGACATCCTTTAACAGATGTACGTCAAATCTGATAATGACCTGTGCATTGTGGCCTATCAATATCTCATTTTAGTTTTTGGAGTTTAATCTTAATTCTCAAAGTATTAGAAAGTTTAAAGGATGTTTAACTTCCTTTCAATCATATTCCCTCCAGTAAAGATTTCATTTCTTTATAGGAAGTTGCATGGGGGTGTAAAGAAAAGGGAAGAAAGCAAAAGACAATAGTTGAGTAGCTTGGAAGAAGGAAGGACAAAGCCGATTCGTCAAGACAAAAAGCACTCAAATCACTTGCAAGTAAAGATATTTAGTGTTTTGAGGGAGTTGGTAGATCCTGGAAGTCTCTTATAAAAAGAGAAGTGAGTTCTTATTATTCACGAAACAAAAACGTGAGGTTTCCTTTTGATACACAGTAGTAGGACTTGTGTCTTTCTATAAAGCAAAGAGAAGAAGAAGATCATTTTCACAACCAAATGTCATTTAATTCAAACCCTTTTCACCTTTCTCCTTTGAAAGTTGGAAAAAGAAAAGAAAAAAGCAGATGTTTGATATAATACGAATGGCAAATAACTAACCCAACCTTTTTAATTTAGCAGATGTGTAGGCTTTTTGAAGCCATTGCCTTTAACAATTGACGTGATAAGCTTCTGAGACTTCCTTTTGCTTTTTTGTTATTCTAGACCTGAGAGTTAAAATTTGAGAAATCCTTGAAGTGACTTGACAAGGTCCTTCTGCACATTAGTATAGAGACACCTGTGAATAACAGTGCACTTAAAGCCACATCCTAGGGGAAGGAGGAGATAGATCTTCTGTACCCCTTATCCAGTGCCCTCTATCCTCTTTTGATCTCAACCATCCAATTTATTGCATTAGATGATCGAGATTAAAGGGGTACTAGGTAGGTATAGAGTAGGGGATACAGAAGATCTGTACCTAAAGAAGGACGCTCGAAAACCAGATTTCAAGGGATGAGATCTTATGTCGTTTACAAAGTTCCTATTCTGTTTGTATTGAATTAATATTTATATTATTGTCATAATTTTAGATTTGTAACACTTAATTATGTATGTATGTTGTTTAAACGTGATTAGTTTGACTATTGTATATTATTATGGAAGTGTTATGACATGATTATGCAGTCAAAATGAGAGAATATTGAATTATTTAATATAGACAAGTATATTCTAAAGACAATTAACATGTTAATTGTATGCATACTACATTTGAGCCAACTGTGGGATGGAAATAACAATGATAATCATGTTTAAGGCTCTTCGATCAATTCTCAAATTTTGTTGAATGTCTACCCATTAGGCATATAACCCACCACAAAAAGGTATTTTAACCTAATTCATGTCTTTGATAACCTATAATCATGTGGGATGTTGTGGCATTATATGAAAATATTATAGAATGTAATTCAAAGAATCTTAGTTTCTTCCATTTTGTTTATTCTTGATTTCCAGCAACTAATACTTGAACAATGATACCTATCAGTCAATTTTCACCATTTTTATGAGATAATTTTCTAACTTCTTTATATACATTTACTTCCAAGCAATAATTAAAAACTTGAATTGGTTCGAAAATTTTAAATCAACCAACTTTTCAATTCAATTTCTAACTTTCAAGTTTGATTTACTTTAATAACTTTTCTTATTGAAAATATATCAATTTATTAATTAATCAATTGGTTTTTGTAAACTAATCAATTTTTATAAGTCAACATAACTAATTAATTTTTATTTAACAATATCTCTTTTCAATTAAACTTTAAATTAGGGATAGTCTTCTTCATTCTTATTTTTATTCCTGAATTTTTTCAGTCTTTAACCGATTTTATAACTGTCTAATACGTAGTTTAACCTTTTAAATCTTAGACTTATTGTCTTAGCAGTTTATTTTTAAAACATTGCTTCAAACTTTTAAAAATTATATTAATTAATTGTGGCATTAAATATTTGATTGTTTGTATTGACAATTGTTGATATGTACTTTTAATGGCATTAATTTGCTTTTCAAATGTAACATTTGTGACAAGGATACAATTAAGGTGTTAATTGTCACTAAATTATAGTTATCCATGTTAATTAATTTAACAATGCTAACTTTCCAATAATTTCCTACTTAACTTCGCCATTAGAACTCAAATCAATTTTTAGTATTAAGATGTCCCTTCTTTTAACTTGTCCACACCTTAATTAATTTATTTTCATGCATGAATTAAATACAAAAAATCAATTTAATTTTAAAATTAAATCTTTTTAAAACACATGTTGCTAAGTTATTTAACGAGTACACCCTAACAAAATTCTCATTTGAAGGTTCTTCTTAATAAAATACAATAATACCTTTCATTTAGAAATATTTATGAAGTCACAAAAAATCAAACACAAGATCTCTAAGAAAATTTTAAATTCATTTGACAGATCTTGTACTTGCCTCATTCTTAATAAAATGTCAATTTCTAAATAGAAAAAAGGCATATTATAGGATAAAAATATGGCAAAACGTTTATTGGGGAAATTTGTGGATCACAAAGCCAAAACTCAAAGTTTAAATTTAAGTTAGAAATCAAAATTTTAAAATTTATAAATAGAAACAACAAATGAAGATAATTGAACATATTATTCATTGCTTATACTATTTTTCCTCTTTTCTGGCATTTTTGTAATGAAGGAAAATATTGGAATATGATAAGTCTATTCAGAAAAATAATTTAGTGAATTTACAGGAACATAAATTGGTACATTCTAAGGTAGGAAGGGAATCAGATGCTATTATAGAATTTGAGAATCATAATTACAAATTATTTAATCTGAATAAAGGATTTAACTTGATATATTCATTGTTGTGTTGAAATGAGCAAGAATTGACGGACGATGATGGCGATGACTCTCCTTGTCTTTTTCTTTAACACATATATTCGCATTCGCTTAGGCTAAGGCTTAGTTCCACTTGAGCGACGAACAGATGGCTAAGGTGTTACTAGCCAACTGATCCAGCTCCTTGTTCATTTCCTTCAAAGGAGACTCAACATCGGGTTGCTCTCCAAACGAGTCTTCGCAAGTGGAGACATAAGAAAGACCCGCACTGAGCAAAATTTGGAGCTTGTGCAAGTCCTTAGAGGCAATCGAACCCAAAGCGTCGTCCAAATCATACATACCACCCTCGAAGACCTCAACACAAGTGTCCAGACATGCCTTGATCCAGTCATCTGTGGAGGGTTCTTCCATCATTTTTTTGGCGACACGAATGCCATTCTCGAACCCACCACGCAGAGCTTTCATCTCCATTTTGAGGATGGAAACAGGGTCAGAAGCACCGCCGCTTAAAAATGGAGTGATGGACTGGAGACACTTCTCAGGATAACTTGTTATGCCGCAGATCTTTTGGAGCGCAGGGGCTTCGATGGAAGGAATGGCGAGGTCGAGGATGGACGAAGCACTTGCCGTGGACTCGGAGAGGGTGGGGGCATGTGGGAGCTCGAAGTCGGGGGAAAGCGAGGGTGGTTGGACACGCGAGTCAGATGAATAGGAGGGAGCAGGAGCAGGAGCACCCTGTTCGGTGGCATTTCTGGGGACGCAAACACTGTCGACGAAAACAGAGAGAAGAGAAGAGGAGAGGAGGAGGAGTAGGAAGTTTTTCGGCTCCATTGTCTGTCTTCTCTTTGCTGGGTCTGGTCTGGGTAGGGGACAACGAGAGTGGAGGGGTCTAGGCTTCAAATGGAAACATAAGTATTGGGTACGTTCCAAGAGTTAATGGCTCTGCTGAAAACAAGGTCGCCCTCGCCCATGCAAATTAGTTGCTTTTTGCTATTCATGTGTTTCATTAGCTAAAAATACACTGCATCTTGAGACTTTTCAGGACAGGCTCATCCATGCAAATCACCCACTTCCTATCCATTTATACCAATATTAGATGTGCATAACTGCCCTCCACTCTTAACCTCAAAACGATAGCAAATCATGTTGAAATCATTTTCAGTTTCGAAAGCTATTAAAGTTAGTTCTTGAGAGAAATATATTTATGTGTTAATTTCAAGTTTTGAGGTTCGAAACATATGGAAATCCAATGGTGGGTATCACGAGAAAGTAACAAAGCAAATGAAAAACAATAGAAAACGAGTGAAACCAAAGATAGAAATGATGTTAATGTGCATTTACTCAAAACAGTCTATATAGATATCGCAGTCGTGGTATTGCCTTCGATTAAATCATAGGTGGACGCCATTATGAACCTCCCATGATTTGTTTGTCCCCAAATTATGGTATCTTCCGCTGCTTCTTCTACATTTGGATGGATCGCCGCAATATCTATATAGATTGTGGAAGGGAGATATTGTTGAAACAGATTCCACTGTCAGGTGTCGACTTCATTTGTGAAATCCGCAACTGTAGTGCAAAGAGCGCTCCCGGAAATTGGAGAGGCCACAATTAAAATTAGTGGTCCCTAATCATTTACCCAATTATCCAACTAGAAGAAAAAACTCCTCTCATTACCCAGTTTCCATTTTAGGCCTTGGTAAGCAAACTGTTAAGTTGCGGAGATGCCTCTCCAAATAACTGAAGCCCCTCTCCAATCGAGTGTGGGAGGGATAGGCGAGGGATCTAGACAATATTTAGCCCTTAATATCCTGGCTCATAAAGTTGTGGGTTGAGTAATCAAAGCCTAGCCTAGCTTAGTCAATAAAGCGTCATTGGAAGAACGAATACGTTTAATGCCTAGCCTTCCTGCTTTTTTGGGTTGGCACACTGTGTCCCATTTGACTAGATGCTTTTTCCTATGCTCACCAGTTGAACCCCATATAAAATCTTTCATGATGCGCTCCAAATCATCGCAAAGTTGCCGTGAAAGTCTCACTGTTTGCATTGTGAAAATGGAGATGGATGAAATAACTGATTGTGTTAATGTAACTCTCCTTGCTAAGGACAACACTTTTGCATGCCAACCTGAAAGTTTCTTTTATGCTTTATTTAAGTTGTGCGGATAGGTATGTCTCGTGGTGCACTCATGAATCAATAGAACTCCTAAGTACTTCCCAAGATTGTTCATACTCGTTATGTTAAAGGTTTGACTGAGGCGGCTCGCAGATGCTGGAGAAACGTTCTTGTAGAAAAAAATCTTAGTTTTCTCAGCGTTTACTTTCTGTCCTGAGGCTTTGCAAAGCACCTCCAGTGTTCTTGCTATTATATGTGTTTGGAAATCCGTAGCTTTAGCAAAGAGGACAAGGTCATTTGCAAAAAAGAGGTGAGATATGGGAGGCCCTGTAGGACTCAGCTTTATCGGTTTCCAGAATCCTTGTCCCACCGCCTTTGAAATTAGGTAACTTAGCCTTTCCATGCACAAAAAAAGATAAGGAGAGAGCGGATCACCTTACCGAATACCTCATGAAGGATTGAAGAGATTAGTAAAGGTACCTTGCCAAGCGACTTGCATAGAAATTGTCGTCAGATAATTCATAATGACACTGATTAGATTATCTAGTAATCCAATGTCCGTTAAAGTGTTTTGTATAAAATCCTAGCGAATTCTGTCATATGCTTTTTTCAAATCTACCTTAATCACAAAATACCTGATTTTTCCCTTTTTCTTGTGCATCGAGTATATGACCTCCTGAGCGATGATAATATTATCCATTATTTACCTGCTAGGAATAAAGCTACATTGACTCGTCTCCACTAGATGCTCCATCTAATTTTTTAGACGATTCACAATAATTTTAGAAATGATCTTATAGAGCACAGTGCAGAGGCTAATCGATCGAAAATGAGAGATACTATTCGGGGAGGGGATTTTGGGGAGCAAAACTAGGATGGTTTGATTTAAATCATTTTCTCAACGTTCTAGTCTGAAAACTTCTTGAGCGTATTCCACCACTTTAGGCCTAATCTTCTCCCATTGTTTTTGAAAAATTAAAGCATTGAAACCATCTACCCTAGGGGCTTTATTAGGATTTATGGTTTCATTAGGATTCATATTAAAAACTGCATTCTTAACTTCGATTTCATGGATTGGCAAATTTAGTTCATGAATCCCATCTTCTGAAAGCAAAGGAAAAGTGCCAGAGATTGGAAAACAATGGAGAGTCCCTTCTTCGGCAGTATAAAGTTGGACAAAAAATTCCTTACTAAAAGGCCCCGTTGATCTGGATCTGATATCTTTGACTCATTTAAATCAATAAGGCGCTCTATCTTCATTTTCTTTCTTCTAGCAAGAGTAAGAGTGTGATAGTATTTAGTATTCCGATCGTCCTTTGAAATCCATTCACATCAGACTCTCTGATGCCAAAAACTTTCTTCCTCACACAGGACTTGCGTCAATTCCTCACTTAACTTTTCCTCCAAGGCTAAGAGTGAATCCAAGTTACCGAACACTATAGCCCTCTGAATGCCCTCCAATCGTGCTAGCAATCTTTTTTCCCGATGGAAAATATTACTGAAATCTAACTTATTCCATCTCATGAGTTGGTTGGAGAAAGTGGCTAAAGATTTACTCGTTGTCTCCTCTAACCAATGCTCTGCTACCGTATCGTCAAAATTTGGATGTGTTAGCCATGCATTTTGGAATCTAAACACGGGATCTTGGAGTTCTTGGTGGCGGTCTTTGTAAGTGAATCAACATGGGTCGATGGCCTGACTCCATAAAGGGTAAATGATGATTCACTGTTTGAGGAAATGCCTGTAGCCAAGCTGTCGAGCTAAAAACTCTATTCAGTCTAGCTTAAATCATTCCTTTACGTCACGTAAATTTAGAGCCAACAAATCTCAGGTCATGAAGTCTACACCCGTGCACCCAATCTTGAAATTGTTTGTTCACCACCCTCACTGACCTGGCACCTCTGCATTTATCTGAGAGTTCCATTTTAGCATTAAAATCCCTGCCTACGAGCTAGGGTGTATGAGTAGAGCGTCCTACCTAACTTAAAAATGGCCAGAGAAAGGTTTGAGAAGCGATTTGCGGGCTAGCGTGTTGACCCTAGAACCACTAATTCGAGTTTTCAGCAAAACTAGGATAGCAAGTTTATAAATACGCAAGTAATTATGCAGGATGACATGGAATCTAGTTCCCTTGTCCTTTGACAGTTCTAGATGATAATTGACATATTGACATAATTATAAAAATAAAGGGAAACAGTCTACTCTACGATTGAGTGTGAACTGTACCTCCTGCGTGAGTTGCCTTATTGTCATCGGCTTATGACGACGTTTCAAGCTCCTCGTCGGTTCGTATTTGAGTTAGGTCATCCGATTCATCCCTCGGTTACTAGATCTAGAAGTTCGGTAGGAGGAATTGCGATACCCTCCCTGATATTACTAATCGCCTCCTGATCCTCGACTCCTTCCATCAACTGGAGGTGCTCCTAAATCACCGGAGCTTTATCCTTGATAAGCTGACTATCACAAACCATTTCTATATGGGAGGTGATTTCAATCGCTAAATGTTTTTCCTATAGGGTGGGTTGAATTTGAAATCGAGGGACAATAGACAATCCTTGTTCCTGATGATCCCTGGCCCAGGAACTTTCTCCCTATGTTTTTTGAATTGGGGCTACCATTTGTCCCTTGAGCCCTTCCTTGAGTTACATTTGGGCCCAGTAGCTGTAAACACTGGCCCCTGTTGAGGTTGTTTGCCTTTACTAATTACCTCTGCCATAGTGAACCGTTGTTTAAATCCAAAGGGGTTACTATTTTGTGGGGCCTTCTTTTATGCCTCAGCCTCATTTCCATGCCTTCCTGTTCTGTCAGGATGGAGTACCTCGAGCCCCCCTTATGCATCGCCTCCCTAGTGCTTCCGGACTAATCTTGATGTTGTATGGATTAGCGTGGATGCTTCCTTTGTACCTCATCTAAGGGCCATATCCGTTGGAGTTTCCGCCTGTTGCTGCTGTTGTGGTCGTCGTCCCTAATAGTCCTGTGCCTACGGTCAGGGGACATTCCGGTAGTTTGTTGATGTTGAGGACAAGCTGATGCTTCCTGACCTACCATGTCACACGTGAAGTAATGTTGGGGCAAACCTTCGTAAGCCACCATGATTGTCTCGTCGTCTAGCTCCACGCTGGTACACAACGGGAAGCTCAAATCAATATCTACAGCAAGTCTTGCGAACTTTCCCCGGTGTGCCTGTAGAGTAGCTTTGTCTATTCGCACCGTAGTCCCCACCAGATTACTTAAGGCTATTAGTATCCTAGGATGGTATCGCGCGATGGAGAGATCTGGGAACCTAATTCACACCACGTCTCGGTTGATATGGTCTTGTGAGGGTTGAAACGTTGGCAACCACCTTTGAACTGATAGCACCTGTCCAAAGATACCCAAGGGCCATGCGTCAGTGCCTTTAGGTAATCATCATCTTCCTTGAACCTCACTAGAAAATAGTCGTTCTCCATATCCACAATTTTCATCAATCCTCTGGGGTTCCACATGGTCTTCAACAGGAAGCTGAGGATACGAAATCCAATCCGATGTCTAAGCAACTTGATGACTACGACTTTTGCCCACTGATTATCCAACTTAGTCTTGAGGTTGTTAGATAGTTTGATGCCCCCCTAACTCCCCAGGTAGTTGGATATCACCTTCTTCAATGTCGATTTCTTTGTCTTCTAGCCAGGCACTGTCGTCAGGAGTTATGGCTGCCAACGCTTCCCCTGTCACTAAGACATTGTAAGACAGCTTAGGGCGTGAAGCGAGTTCTTCCTCACGCTTGTGATTGCGCACACATTTGGTGTAACATCCCACCCCCTACTGGAAGGGTAAAATAGTAAATTTAGCATAGGATGAGATGGATTGAAATAACTTAGGACTGTTCATGCATAATAGGATTGGTACACAGTATCATTTGTGCACATGAAATTACTGTACATGCATACAT
>JANIJH010012218.1:0-12257 GCA_024520975.1 Erythroxylum areolatum | reverse complement strand
CATCAACCTAAGCAATAAAATCTCAAATTATTCTACCCAAAAAGGAATTAAGCAAACTCAACCTCAAAAATAAATTTTAGAACATGCTTATTTAGTAAGAAAAGGAAATCGGGGCCCAACAGGGATAAGCAGAGTCTGGGCAAGGGTCCAGATTGAAGAAGACCAGTGAGATTCAGAGTGGTTCTAGCAGAAGATTCAATAAGTGTTAAAACTAAGCTTTCAGACTACTAACTGGATCAAAACAGTCGGGATTCAGGTAGAAGGGTGGCTTTATACAGCCTAGTAGTGGAAAACGTATACTGCAGAGTCAGTTACCCCCATGTGAGGACTGTAGGAAGAAGCACGGTGGTGAATGCTGGACTTTATCAGGAGTATGTTTTCGAAATGGCTCTCTAGAGCATAGAATCAGAGATTGTGCTATTATTGCTAGAGCCCATTTTGGTACGAGTGGGAGATCTGTGAGTGAAGTTACTATCTAGCAGAGCTGAGGTCTGGATAGAGAAGCTGTGGCAGAGGCAGAGTGAACTCTAGGAGTCCTTCTGTTAGGATTGAGGTGCGAAGCAGTCGACCGCAGTCTCAGGCTCGAGTGTATGCTATAACTAGGCAGGAGGCTCAGGACTCTCCGGATGTCATTACAAGTGCACTACTTATTTATGAATATGAATCGTTTGCATTGCTAGATCCAGGATCTACGCATTCCTTTATCGCAACACATCTGGCATCTAGGCTACATTATGATAGAGAGTTATTACAGTATGGATTAGAGGTAAGTATACCAATAAGTAGTACAACAGTTATAGGAGAGGTCTATAAGAGATGTTTGATTCGGATTGATCAAGTAGAATTAGAGGTAGACTTGATTATACTACAGCTAAGAGAGATAGATATTATCCTAGGTATGGATTGACTCACTGCTCATAGGGCTATCATAAACTACTATACCAAACAGGTAGTATTAGAATCTCCTAGTCAGCCGAGAGTAGTTTTTAGAGGAATTAGTAAAGCAATGCCAGCTAGGTTGATATCATTTATGAGTGCATTGAGGATGAAGTAAGGTGGATGTGAGGCCTATCTGGCCCACGTCATCAATACTAGAGCTGAGCAGAATGTGCAGGACATTCCCATGGTTAGGGAATTCTTGGATGTGTTTCTCGCCGAGCTATCTAGTTTACCTTCAGATTGGGAGATGGAGTTTGCAATTGATTTAGTTCCGAGTGCAGCTTCTATATCCATTCCTCCATATAGGATGGAACCTAAGGAATTAAAGGAGTTGAAGGCTCAACTACAAGAGTTGCTAGTAAAGGGTTTTATTAGACCCAGTGTTCCTCCTTGAGGAGCTCCAATTTTGTTTGTAAAGAAGAAAGATGAGACTTTGAGGTTATGCATCGATTATAGGTAACTGAATCGAGTAACAGTGAATAACAAGTATTCGTTGCCTAAAATTGAAGATTTGCTTGATCAGTTGCAGGGAGCTCAAGTATTCACTAAGTTGGATTTGAGATCAGGGTACTATCAGTTGAAGATAGCAGAGGCTGATGTACCTAAAAGTGCATTCAGGAACGGGTATGGGCACTTCGAGTTTTTAGTAATGCTGTTTGGGTTAACTAATGGCCCGACAACATTTATAGCCTTGAAGAATAAGGTGTTTTAGCCCTACCTGGATTGCTTTGTGATAGTGTTTATCGATGATAATTTGGTGTATTCAAAGAATAGAGAAGAACATGCCAAACATTTGAGGGTAATACTGCAGATTATGAGGGAGAAACAACTGTATGCCAAATTCAGTAAGTGCAAATTTTAGCCAGATCAAGTAGTTTTTCTGGGACATATAGTGAATGGACAAGGCATGCAAATAGATCTAAAAAAGTTAAAGTTAGTGATGAATTGGGAAGCTCCGAGGAATGTGTCTAAAATCTAAAGGTTCCAAGGTTTAGCTAAAAATTATTGGAGGTTTGTCGAGGGGTTTTCTTTGATCTCAGCCCCTCTGACAAAACTTCTAAGGAAGAATATATATTTAGGTGAAATGAGGAACGTCAGAAGAGCTTTGAAGAGTTGAAGCATTGGTTGACTACAACATTGGTGTTGACTATTCTATTAGGGATCGGAGGATATGTGGTATATAACGATGCTTCGCATCAAAGATTGGGATGTGTATTGATGTAGTATGGCAAGGTGATCACCTATTCAATTAAAGTCTCACGAGATTAACTATCTGATACATGATTTACAGCTTGTTGCAGTTATCTTTGCTCTAAAGATGTGGAGACATTATTTGTATGGAGAGACATTCTAGACTTATGTTGATTATAAGAGTTTGAGGTATCTACTAAGTCAGAAGGAATTGGACTTAAGACAAAGGAGATGGATAAAGTTGTTGAAGGATTATGACTGCACGATTGATTATCACCCGGAAAGCTAATATGGTGGAGGATGCTTTGAGTAAAAAGTATAATACTAGTGTATCCCAGATTCAGTTATCGAGGTTACCAAATTTGGTTCATTCAAAGCTCTGAATGTGGAGTTGATTCTGGAGAAAGATGAGACATTGATCGCTATACTAAAGTTGAGATTGACGTTACATGATAGAATTAGAAGAGTACAAAATAAAGATCCTGATATGGTGAAACTGAGTGAGAAAGCTAAGATGAATCCAGATTTTGAGTTTGAGTTGAGGGATAAGATATTGTGGTTGAAACAGAGGCTATGTATGCCTAATGTAGAGGATCTGAGAAAGGAAATTCTAGAGGAAGTTCATATGGCTACCTATGCTATGCATCCTGGTATTACCAAGATGTATAACCTGCTGAAGTAGCATTTCTGGTGGCCTAGAATGAAGAAGAAAATGGCGGAGTATGTTTCTAAGAGTATGACATGTCAGCAGGTTAAGGTTGAGCTTCAGGCTCCAGTAGGGAAGCTACATTCGATGCCTATTCTGGAGTGAAAATGAGAACAAATTACCATGAATTTTATTATGGAGGGGTTACCTAAGACTCCGAGGCAGAATTATACTATATGGGTTGTAGTGGACCGATTGACTCCCATTTCTTGCTAGTGAGAGAGAAGAACTCACTAGATTAATTGGCCTGGAAATTTATTCTCAATTGACAATGGAAATTTTGATAAATGACTTTGGGATTTATTGATAAGTGTCATTAAAATTTGGGAGACAATTGGAGTAGGAATTGAAATTGATTACACCAGTTAAATAAGAGAGCATATTTTGAATTCATAGAAATTGGACATGTGGCAAGTGACAAGTGTCACTTGCCAAGCCATGTCTTAAAACCCACCATTCTTTTAAGTTGAAAGACCATTTTTGTTTGTCTCTCACGATTGTTTCATGCTTTCTTCTTCTTCTCCATTTTCGTTTCTTCAGTCACTCTCACCTTAACCAATTTAAACCTTGCTTCCATCTTTCCACTGCTATTTCGATCTTATTGCTTCTTCATTTCCATAAGAAACCCCATACCTTCCAAGCTTCAAGATGATGATCGTGGGTTGTATGTGAAGATAGGGATTCTTGGTATTCTTGAAGAGTTTGAAGAATTTGAAGCTAAATCAAGTAAGTTATGCTTTAAATATCATAGGCATGGTTAATGAAGATAGAATGATGAGTAGATTAAGATTAATGACTTGGTTATGCAATGTTTATGTATGTGTCATGGGTGATGAAAAATTGATGTAAATGTCTTACTCTTGTAAATATGTGATGGGTAATAATTCATATATTGTTACAGAGATGTTGTTGAGGTTGAATGACCATCAAAGTGGTGTTTAGATGAGTGCAAAAAATTGTTTATGAATGGGTAAATATATATGTTCTGCTTGTGGTTAATGATCAAATATAGATCATGAATTGGTTTGTGAATGATATTGAGTTGAAATAGAGTTGAGAATGAAGAGTGTATGAAGTAGAAAGGTGTATTCTTTGTTTTGGTGATATATGTATATGTGTTTTTACTATTGATATACATGAGTTTCTTGGGTGTTTTTTAGATCAATTAAAATGATTTTTGAATTAAGGAAACATAGAGTAATGTGATATTGTGCTATAAGAAGGATTGGATGAGAGAAATATGTGTTAGGTGTGAGATGTTGGATGTTGAAAAATCTGGAAAAAATGTAGTAGTAATACTTTTAGGAAAGTTTATCACAGCCAACTTGCAAAATTTTCTCTCTGGAAAAGTTCATCGTGGCCAACTCTTAGGTTTGCCGTGGCCAACTTATAGGAATTCACGAGGAATTATCCTCTCTGGAAAAGTTCGTCGCCTCCAACTTTCTTGCACAACTTAAACATGCTTCGATATTTTGACCATATCTTGCTCTATAGTTATCCAAACGAAATAATTTTTGATTTGGAGTAAACTAGAGACACAGGGATACAAATGTTTTGAAGAAATATAGTGTAAGAATTTCAATTTCTTGATGGAAGTTGAGTACAAGGAACTATTCTAGTATAAAAACAGTCCAAAAGTATTTGGAGTATAACTTTCATATTACAGAACCAAATTGAATGATCTTAGTGTAATTAGAAACTTAAGAGATAAGAGAAGAATTGTCTAGAAAAAAGTATTGCCAAATTACTTCATTTGCATTGTCTAAATGATCAAGAACAATATCCCCAAAAGTCAGTTTTTGGAAAATTCTGAAATGATTCATTGGGTTATGAAAGTAGATTCAAAGTGTTTAATTGAGGTATAAACCCTACATACAAATGCTACTTAAGTGAGTTTTGATATTGGATCAATTTGTGTGATAAGAATAATGGAAAAAATACCTAGGATTGTCATGAACATGCATTGTGCATATTTCATACAAATAAATGTGCATCAAGGAATATTTATGAAATTGCGCAAAATTGTGATATGTGTATGTATTGTATATTATAGAGGAGCAATTGCAACACCAACATCTAGATGTTGTCGGAACTTCCAGGCCTTAGCTTTGGAAGCAACCTATGAGTAACCTAGACGATTTCACTCAATTAATTGTTTTTGATAGATTATGTTTTGAATTATATTATGAATGTGATTTGATTGTGTTGATTCCAGAAAATGAAGGTCTGAGGCTTTTGATGCTTAAATGTGATATTAAAGTGCTACTTGTATGTGAATATGAAGAAATAAGTGATTTCTCAACTGATGGTTGAATGCCGGACTAAGGTCTGAAGATAAATAAATTCTGAATGTGAATGTGAAAGCATGTGATTGATTGAAAATGTGTTAATGTGAAGCATTCCATTATATGAATGCATGAAAGATAAAGGCAGTGTGACCAAAATCACCGATATAAAGAGTTTAAAGCTTAGACAGTGATAAGAGCCTTTGGCTTAGTTGTGAATGTACCTCGTATCCACTAAGTGATATGGGACATTATCTGATATAGCTCGGTATCTACTAAGGGATATGGGCTAGTAAAAAGGTCCTCTGTCACAACGATAATAATAAAGGAAAGTGAGTCTCACAAACATTGCATATACATTTCAATACATATGTTTGACTGATTAAATTGTATTGTTGCCTTGTGCTGAATGAGAATGCGAAAAGTGATACTTTATGCATATGTAACGATGTGAATTACATGTTACATTTATTGATGTGATGTATGAGTTGAGTGAACCGTTGATGATGGTTACCTCATTGAGTTTAGAAAACTTACCAAAATTGCACCTTGATTTTTAGGACCGAGAGAGGACATTAACTATTGAGAGACCCTACAAGAAGTATATTCTTGTGCTTTTAGGAGAAGATATGGCCGAAAGGTCAGTCAATTGGGACTGAAGGATTAGTTAGACATTTTGTGTAATTCCTTATACATGTAGCATATTTTATATTAGGATATGATGATGCATATGTATGGATATTTGAAAGATACAATGTATTTTATGTTTGAATTTATGGAATGAAATGAGAAAATTTGTTTTAAAATTATTGTGTCTTCTTAAGGATGTCTTATAGGAGAATAAAGAATGATGGTGCCATGTTTAAGTGAATGTTGTGATTGAACGTAATGGGCCATTATCATAGGTTATGTACTAGAATGTCCTTCGAGTGTTCCGATTCGTACTCTATGGTAACGGTGCGTTACAACTATGATAATGATTATTATATGTAAATTCAATGAAAGCTACATATTCATCCTATGCCTTTTGAAACTCCAGAACATAAGCCCTAAACATATCCTCAACAGTCTGAATAATCATCTCACTTTATCTGTATGTCTGAGGATGAAACGTTGTACAAAAATTTAACTTTATACCTAATGCTATCTATAGGCTACCCCAAAATCTAAAAGTAAATCTAGGATCTTGATATGATACAGTAGATAGGACTTCATGTAATCTCACTATCTCATTTACATATCTCCAAGCTAACTGATCTAGTGTGTTATTCTCTCTAATAGGTAAGAAATGAGCTGATTTTGTTAATCTGTCAATAATGACCCATATGACATCATGCTGCCTTCGAGTTCTCAACAAACCTATAATAAAATCCATTATAATCCTTTCCCGTTTCCACTCTAGAATAGGTAATGATTGCAATTTCCCAACTAGTGTCTGATGCTCTGCCTTAAATTATTAGTATGCCAAACACCTAGCAACATACTCAGCCATTTGCTTCTTCATCTTTAGCCACCAAAAATGTTGTTTCAAAGTATTGTACATCTTGGTATTACTATGATGCATAGCATAGGCTGCTGTGTGCGCTTCCTCCAAAATTTCCTTTCTCAAATCATCAACATCTAGTACACATGATCTCTGATTCAACCACAATGTATTATTTCTCAACTCCAACTCCAACTCAAACTCAGAACTCAGGTTTTGTTTTAACTTCTCTATAATCTTCATTACTTCTAGGTCTTTGCTTTGAGCTATTTGGATCCTTTCATGTAATACCAGTTTAAACTTCAACGTAGTTAATAATGCTTCATTATGTCCCAAACTTAGCTCAATATTTAGTGCTCTAAATTGAACTAGATTTGGTAACCTCGATGCTTGAATTTTTGCTACAACTAGTTGATTTCCTACTTAATGCATCAGCTACAACATTAGCCTTACCTGGATGATACTTTATCGTGCAATTATAATTATTAAGCAACTCAATCCACCTCCACTATCTTATATTAAGTTATTTTTGTCTCAACAGATATCTCAAACTTTGATGATCTGTAAAAATTTGAAAAATTTCACCATATAAATAATGTCTCCAAATTTTCAAAGCAAACACTACTGCAACAAGCTCTAAATCATAAACTGGATAATTGAACTTATGAGGCCTTAACTATCTTGAAGGATAAGCAATCACTTTACCATATTGCATCAAAACACACCCTAACCCTTGGTGTGAAGCATCACTATATACAACATATCCTCCAAATCCAGATGGAATAGCCAACAGTAGTGCCATAGTTAATTGATGCTTTAACTCATCAAAGCTCCTTTGACATTCATTAGTCCATCAAAAAGGTACGTTCTTCCTTAGAAGCTTTGTCAAAGTGGCTGAGATTAATGAGAAATCCTCAACAAACCTCTTGTAATAACATGTTAGCTTAATAAAACTTTAAATCTCTGACACATTTCTAAGTGCTTCCCATTTTATCACAACCTTAACTTTCTTTGTGTCTACCTCTATACCTTATCTAGAAACTGTATAACCCAAGAACAACATTAGATTAGGCTAGAATTCAAACTTATTGAACTTAGCATACAATCGCTTCTCTCATTATTTCTAAAATTAACCTCATATGCTTAGAATGTTGCTCTCTACTCCTCAAATAACCAAGGTATTGTCTATGAATACAATAACAAAGTGATCTAAGTAAGGTCAGAATACTTTATTCATCAATGCCATAAAGGCCACTGGAGTATTCGTCAATCCAAAAGGCATCACCAAAAACTCGAAATGTCCATATCTAGTTCTGAATGCACTCTTTGGTACATCAGCTTCTGCTATTTTCAATTGATAATACCCTGACCTCATATCTAGTTTAGTAAACACCTAAGCTCCTTATAATTGATCTAGTAAATCATCTATCCTCTGCAGGGGATACTTGTTTTCCATTATCACCTGATTTAATTGCCTATAATCAATGCATAATCTCAAAGTCCCATCATTCTTCTTTATAAACAAAACTGAAGCTCCCTAAGGTGACATACTAGGCCTAATAAAACCCTTATCTAACTACTCCTGCAACTGAGTCTTAAGTTCTTTAAGTTCTATAGATGCCATCCTATAAGGAGGAATAGATATAGGAGCAATACCTGAGACAAGATCAATGGTGAACTTTGTTTCCCTATCTGGTGGTAATCTTAGTAATTCAGTAGGAAAAACATATACAAAATCCCTAGTAACAGAAATATCCTGTAGTGTCTGCTCAACTCAGGTATCAATCACATAAGCTAAATAGGCCTCACATCCACTTCGAATCAGTCTAAAAGCTCTCATTGATGAAATCAATGTGGCTAGCATTGTTTGACTATCACCTTGAAATATTACCCTTGGTTGAGTAGGTGATTCAAGAACAACTTCCTTAATGTAACAATTCATCACAGCCCTATAAACAATAAGCCAGTCTATACCTAAAATAAGGTCTATCTCTTTTAACTACAGTATTATCAAATTGGCTTTCAACTCAGCCTAGTTAACCTAAATAATACACCTCTACATACTTCCCTAATCACTGTAGTACTATCTACTGGAGTTCTCACCTCTAAGCTAAATTTTAACATCTCTCTCACAATGCAGTTTAGATGCCAGATGTGGGGTAATAAATGAATGTGTAGATCTAAGATCTAATAATGCAAATGCCTCAAATTTAAAGATATGTAACAAACCTATAACAACTAGGAAATTTTGGGCCTCCTATCTCGTAATAACAAAGATCTTGGCCTGGGACTGTGATTGGTTACTCCGTACCTCAGTCCTAACATTAAGACTTGTCGAATTAGCTTTGCTCTTAACTATGCCTCTCTATCTTCCTCCATTGGCTTTGCTCTACTGGACAGTCATCTCTGTCACTGATCCTCCTCTCACTCAAGACTGTGAACCTAAAGTTACTGGCAGTCTTTAATCTGATGCTCTAAGGAGCCACATGCAAACAAGCTCATGATATCCTTCAACATACTCCATCATGGCTTTTTCCACAGTACTCACAACTAGGAATTTGTTGTGTTTGTTTACTATAAGTCTGTCCTTTAGATGCCTGACCTTTACCACCACCAAAATGAATAAAACGACCTTTAAGTCTAAACCCTAACTGCCTCGATCTCGATTATGATCACAATGATCTATTCAGGTGTTTACTAAATTTCTTGCCAGAGTCAGTTTGAAACTCACTATGCCTCTTAATCCTAAGCTCTTGTCTATACTGTCCTTATTCATCCTTCAAAAACTGCTCAATCCAAATTGAAGCAGCTCACAACTCAGTAAAGCTATTCAGATTTGTATTAGCCAACCTTGTCCTAATCTCCATATTCATTCTATCCTCAAACCATCTACATTTATCTTCCTCAGTTGGGATCAGAGCAGTAGCTTACCTCAATAATTCATTGAACTTACCTCATACTCAGCTACCGTGAGATTTCCCTATTTTAAATTAAGGAATTCCTTCATATTCCTGTCCAAATAGATCTTTGGCATGTAATTATCCTTAAAGATCTTCAGCAAGTCCTCCATGTCAGTTTGCAACGTCGAGAAGAACTACCTAGAACTGTCTTCCACCATTGATAGGTTGGACCTTGAAGTAAAGAGATTGCATAATAAAACCTCTCATTAGGCTCATAGTCCATTTGATCAAAAACTTTCTCTGTTCACTCCAGCTAACCCTCTGCCTCAACAGGGTCTGCACTTTCTTAGAAGTCTACAACCCCCTGCTTCCTATTTTTATCATACCTCCTTTCTCTCCTCTTAGAAACTCTCTAAGGCATTTGTTCAGATTGGGGTATAGGGGGCTCTCTATTGGCTCCTATTGACTCAAGATCAGTTAATTCTGTTACATGGTCTCCTATAGCAGATGACCTATAATAAACAATAATAATGATCACTATATGGGTCTCTTTTTGTATGCCATGTTGAAGTGCTCATATATGTCCATAAGGATGCCAAACCATTCTTTGATACCAAAATTGTAACATACCACTCCCATAGAGCATAAGCTCGAATATTCTAGAGGAAATTCGAGAACATACTTTATGAAAATGTTACATTAAGACAATCAAACTAACTCATTAAAGGCATCAAATATATCATAAGCATTATAATTGTTCAATTTTTCCCATCTTCATAAACATAAAAGTCACATGTATCATTACAATTCAGATTCCACATATATAATACACAACAGTTTAGAGTTTAATCTTAGTACAAAAATATGTAACATGATATGGGATGCTAATGCAAAAGACTCTAACTAGACTCCTTAGATTCAACTGATTGGAACTTTGAGTCATTCTTGTCACTTAAATGTAAGTACTAAACTTCTATTATATCACCTTAGTAGCTAGAACTCCTTTAAACCTGAAAAAACAATATTAAAATTTTGATGAGTTTGCGAACTCAGTGAGTGAACCATCATGAATGTATTCACTCAGATTAAATCATCAAAACAAGTATATCAAATTTGATCATACTTCCATAAGCATATCATGTAAGCTACCATTGCATATCACAGAACATCCTTTATTCTCTTCAAATGTAATTCACTATTTCAATAATTCATTTCAATTCAATCATTTGATATATGTAGGGATGTCTATGCAAATGCACATATGTTTCCATTTTCATTTTTGTTTTGTTATGACCAAATG
Organism: Erythroxylum areolatum; assembly: GCA_024520975.1. Taxonomy (NCBI): domain Eukaryota; kingdom Viridiplantae; phylum Streptophyta; class Magnoliopsida; order Malpighiales; family Erythroxylaceae; genus Erythroxylum; species Erythroxylum areolatum. The sequence continues at coordinate 1,453 of JANIJH010012218.1, read as the reverse complement.
CCTATCAACCCAATTTACTATCTCATATCCGTTGTAGATACTAAGATTATTTATGACCCGTATCCATTATAGATACCAAGTCTATGTTATTCGAGCCTGAGGCTTTTTTTTTCATAATCCTGAGCTCAAAGCTCTTTTCTCCACATTAGTCACTCTGATCATAACTCTTTTATCTAATCATGCATTTCAATGTGATGAGATGCATCAATTCAAATGCTATGTTTTACATTTCCTTTCATTTCTGTGTACTCATGCCACATATATCAAACTCCTCGAATCTAAGTTCAGCATTTATCAATCAGTTGTACACGTGTTCCATGTTAAACATACAAGTCAAATAGAAGCATATTTAAATGAGTTTACTCATTTAAGTTAACTCATAGTGCCCTTCAAAAAAGTTATTGCGTCAATATTCTGGCAATGTTTGGATGTTGACGATCACCTTAAGCATCTATTGTCATGCAATACACACATAGTTCCCAAATCACTAATTTGTTTAATTATATACGTATACAATCCTGCATATGTATATGTGTCATATTTCAATGCATACTCAATTAGCTTTCCGGGTATATATTCTTATACAAATATCTTGACCATTCAAATATTATAACTTGTATACAACTAGTTTGCAATCAGATTTATATCTTAAGTAGGCTTGATTTACTCCAAATTCATCAATCATACATTTGCCAAGTTTTTATAGCAATAGATATTCATCAATTACCCAATTTTCATTCGTAATTACCTCATGTTCTTCAATGCTCATTCATTCATGCCTAATATACATTCCTCATATCCTTAAGATCATGTTTGCATTTATAAGAACCCCTTTATTCCTTTATCACACCATAATTTTCAAATTTGGTTACATTGACATCAAAACAGTACATTCTTTAAGTTATGAAATCAATTAACAACCTAAACTTATCAAGGTCTCAACCAAATAATCAAGCAATAATCTAGGTTCATTCTAAGCCTTAATCAAGTCTAAATACACCAATTTAAAGTGACTTTTCCTTAGTTGGTTCAACTTGTTCACAAAACATAAATTAATAATCCAAAACTAGTGCAATAGGCCATAATCGTGCACTAAGGACCACGATCGTGCACAGTCTTTCTTCCTTAATTCTCCATGAATTTCACATACTTAAAGGCATCACTACTACTTGAATTTTTCTATAATTCATGTCCTATAAAGCCTCTTGATTTCATGCTAATCTATTACATTAAGGCTCCCAAATTCTACTCACTTTAATTTAACAGTTTCCCTTTTGCAAACTCATTTAATCTCTAACTTTCTAGATTTTAAAATACTTTATTAGCACCTATTGTTGGACCTTGAACTTTCGGTAGAAATTAGAAATATTAAATGTAATTAAATGAGTATGTTTGTATAGGTATTGTGTTATAGATGTTATTGTACTTAAAGGAGATTGATGAGAAATGAAGT
>JANIJH010012130.1:0-12265 GCA_024520975.1 Erythroxylum areolatum | reverse complement strand
TAACATTCTAATTACCAAAACTCAATGAAGTAGTAAACATAATTACTGTCGCATATGCTTAGGTGTGTATCATCAAATCATCCCATTTTGACCACATATTTATCTCCAACTATTCATAATTTTATATCTTACATAATTGATACTTTGATCTCCATTGATCCTAGATGATATTCTTCTCTTTATCTTCGAATTCATTACTTATTGTAACATCATCAACAATCTTAAGCTATCCCCAATTGATCATTATAAGCACTTTCATGTGTTACTTTAGTTCCTCTTAGACTTTAAACTATGGGAACTCTGACTAACAAATATCCACTAAGTCATAGATTACTTCCTATATCATCCCCACACATTTATTACATATTTGCTCAATATTCTTACTTGTTATGATGTTCTTATTATTAGATATGTACTCACAATAACAATTCAACTTAACTTGTTGAACTTGTACATATGTCGCTATCATTCATCTCATCTCCCAATTATCCTTCATTACATCTTGCATATGTAATCGATACCTACAACCTTATTGTAACCTAGGATGAGCCGACCCTTAAACCTTTCAATAGACCCATCTGAATTATATTGGATTTTACATACCCACTTGCACCCAGTAAGCTTCTTTCCTGATGGCAAACTCTCTAAAGTTTAGGTGCCATTCTTTTCCAATGCTTCTATTTCCTATCTCATGGCTTCCCTCCAATGATGATCACACACGACGTCAAAAAACCAAGTGGGTTCAGTACCTGTAGTAATAGCTGCTAGAAAACATTTACGTCTCACAGAAAATGTATCTTAAGTCATATAATAAGCCATAGTATACGAATTCCTTAAGGATTTTAACTGAGTGCATATGTGTTGCAATGGGGGTTCCAAACATTGAGCTATGTGAATAATAATCCTTCAAACGGGTGGAGAGTTTACACTCATGATGTCCCCAACCAAGAAGACCATCATAACCTTATACAATAGGTACAGTAGTAGTAGTTCCACCAATAGCACTATCTTTCCTAGCACCTTCATTACTCTTACCCTCTTTAGGAACATCATCCACTGACACAACATTATTAGTGCCACCTCCATCATACCTAGGACTCTCCTTAATGTCAATAGGATTTTGAGAAGCCCCTTCAATATCATCACCAGTACGTAGTGGCACATTTTCTGTAGCAGTAGGTACCACCCAATCATCAAAATCATCAATATATAGGGTTGGGGTTAGGTGTAAATTAAATGGGGTTTCCAAGTGTGTCAGAGAAAAATTACACATCCCTTGACCTAAAAAATGTCCAGTTTCTAAATCATGTACTCTCCATCCTTCCTTTCCAAATTGATATCCCACAAATATACATTTTGTACTCTTTGAACCAAAATTTTCCCTATCGCAAGAAATACGGTGAGCATAACACAACACCCAAAAACTTTAAAAGGTTTATACGTGGGAGGTTGACCAAAAAGCACTTTATATGATGTTTTACCATTCAGTAGGGGAGTGAGAGTGTAACACCCCTATACAAAACCTATAACCATCCACACATAAGGCAACCAATTTCCTGTACATACATTCACGACATGCATTTTGATTCAATGCTATATATATAAATATTACAAAACTTCCCAATGCTTAATATTATCATTTAACAGTAGTAAAATATTTTAACATTTACATGGTAATCTAAAAGAAAACATACAATTCCCTTTAACCATTACATGTACAAATCATGTTTAACTAAAAACGCCTTCCACAAGTACTTTTTTTTTTCTATTTGTTGGCCTCAGTCCCTACAGATGTCCCCTGTACCTCACTCCTATGACTTGGACCTACACAGATTAACACCCATGCTAAGCTTGAAAGCTTAGTGAGGAAACACTTAGCTTGGATGACTACTCACAGTAGTCGTCCGCCAAGCATATACATTTATGAACATCACACAAATATAAATAATGATGGCGTACTTAATTAAATAAATAATGGAAACATACTTTAATATTTTTTCATATAGCATAAATTCACCTTCAAATCTCAAACATTGATATTCAACACTTAGTGATACAAATTACCAATACAAATGCAAATGCTCATTCATATACCGATTATTTATTTTGACATACTGTATTTCTAATTTATATCTCTTTACTTTACTTTTTATGTTAGGCCTGTACATTTTCTGTGGGTGTGGATAATGTGTGTTGTGGCTATCATCCAATTGTGGATACTCGAAGGTATTGAACTATGAATACCAAAAGGTATCAAACTGTAGATACCCGAAGGTATCGAACTGTGAATACCCGAAGGTATTGAACTGTGGACACTGGTGGTGTCAAACTATAGCAACTACACTGTAACCCTATAGGCATGCCTATCTATCCATAACCAAGACAATAGAGCAAACACTATAACATGTCTTTTAACCATTTGCAAATTTCATAATTCATATATTAACAAATCATATGATATACATTTCAAGTCAAAAAATCTATATCTATGTTCATACATGCAAGTCATAACTAATCACCCTTAGAAGGGTGTCAAAATCACATTTGTATAATTATACTATACACATATGAGTAATACATACACAAACAAATCATTTATGTACATGTAAGCTTTATTTAGAATGCATTATGCTCATTCTTAAATTCCAATGTTCAATCACCTAGTTCACATATTCAATCAGCTAGTTCACATATGGTAAGTCCTATTTCATTTAGTTCTAGGTGTTTGAAAATTTTCATACACATTCATAAAGGTTTGGATAAGATGCAGTAGAAATCAGAAACAAAAACAATGTCACAATAGTGACAGACACTCTCTCTATTAATACCGCTATTTGTTCCTTAATATGCATATAGTAAAAGTTAGAATTGGGTTTCAAGGTCTTCTAGACATTTGTTCCTCTTTGTCTATAGTTTCTATAGAACTAACAATTAGACCATTTGCACTTCTAAATCATGAGATATAGGTAAAATATCACAAGCTATTCCAAAAATAGGGGCAACATTAGGTCACCTTTTGAGATCTAAATTTCCAAGGTCATAGAGCCAGAATTAAGTCAGAGTCCCTTCTAGAGATATTTAGCTCTATGTTTAGGTTTCATATGCAACTAAAATCACACAATTTGGAGGTCTGTAGGTTGAGTTGTAACTCAAACAATACGACTGACTCAAATAAACCCTAGATAGAATTCCACTATATGATACTCTCTTGTCATATACAGCCAAGTTCATACAAAGTAACACCAAAATAACACCACAGCAACATCCCAACAACAATTCCATATCCAAATGAATCTTTATATCCATTCAATCATACACAAACATGGAAATTAGCTTAGTGAATTCCCAATCCTTAAAATTGACAAAGTAGGTCTTCTATTTCCTTTCCTTTTCTTCCTCTTTGGCTTTGCTTGGCTCATGAACTAGAAACACCAAAAATATACCTCTCAATCCCACTTCCAAACTTATAATTTCGTTTCTTCATAAGCAAAGTAAGAAGAGATAAAGGTGAAGAGAAAATCCCTAACTTTTACCTTAATTTCCACCTAAGATTGGTTTGATTTCTTACATGAAAAATGATGGGATGAAGAAGGTGAAATGGAGAGGAGAAAAATCTAACTTAGAACCCCCAAAATGTCATGCATCCCCTCTCCAAATCCCCATTCCAAAACTTTCAATACTCACACATATGCTTAATTCCTATTAGACACACATACTTTATTATTATTGGTCACACATGTCTTAATCCAATTGGTCCATGTGTTAACTTTAGAAAATTTGTATATCGATCCTTCTTCTTCCTTTACTTCCCACACTGGCCTACTATCTTATAAATTAATTTCATTCCCCTATGTCTTAATTTTCTAATGTAATAAATTTCATAAAATTTGGTTAATTATTCCGGGAGCCAGAATTCGAAAATCTTAAAGGCACAATAAAATTTCGGTTCCTTCATGAAAGTTTTAGATCTATGTCTGTATCTTAATTTTCAATTGGAATTAACCAATTTGGAGGTCTAAAGACCAAGATATGACTAAAGTGCAGAGGTATGTTCATGTCGAAATGAATAAATTACCCATTTACCCAAATCTTTTTTATTAAGTAACATTATATCTCTTACTATACTTAGATGCACTTAATTCATTTGTTATATTCACTTATTAGTATATCCTAGACATGCTATAATACTTCTAGGGTATATATCGGGGCCTTATAGGGACTTCGATTAATTAAGTAGTTGACAGTCAACATACATTCACCCCAAAAAGAAATAGGTAAATGTGATTGGAAACAGAGAGCATAACATTCAAGATATGTTGGTGCTTCTGCTCCACACTTCCATTCTATTGAGGCATGCCCACATAGGAGTTTTGATGTATTATTCCTTATTTTTCATAAAAAGAACTCAAACAAGTGAACTCAATGTCATTGTTGCTTCTAATTATTTTCACTTCCCTGTCAAATTAGGTGAAAACCATGGAGTAAAAAGTTTTAATTATCCTCCCAACTTCACTTTTTTCGGTCGGTAGATAAACCCATATACCATGAAAAAAATCATCAACAATGATCAAGAAAAACACAACACCATAAGAAGGTGACATATAAGAACCTTATACATCGCAATGAATTAACTCAAATAAATTGGTGGCTTTATTCATGCTAATATGAAAAACTTCTCAGGGTTGTTTTCCTCTAAACCAAATATCACAAGGTTTCTCAATTTTCCTACTAATCCTATTATAATTACTATTAACTTTAAGAATACTTGAAACAATCTGACTTGAGGGATGACTGAGTCATCTATAACACAAATTAATTGAGTCCACCCCACTTATTCTACATGCCTTAACTTGTGCCACTGACTTAAAGAGATATACCCCATCACGTTGTTCACCCACCCTAGTTAGAGTCCTCATATTGCAGTTTTGTATCACACAAAGCTTGTCAATAAATGTGATTGTGCAATTAATATCGCCAAGTAATTGAGACACAAAAATTAAATTACAGGTCAATTGAGGAACATAAAGAACATGACGTAATTTTAACTTTTCGCTAAAGATGATAGTCCCTTCCTTTAATGTTGGAGTCTTAGACCCATCAGGGCATGGTTCAACATCACACAAATCCACCAAAATATTAATATTCCCTATCTTATGGCAAGATGTGTCGATGTTAATAATCCAACGGGTGGAGCATCTTCAATATTCCCTATCTTATGGCAAGATGTCGTCATGGGTATTAAGAGGGACAGGATTCTCTGTCCAATATTATGGTGTCTTATTCTATTCCGTAAATCTCAGCCATTCATATTTATGCAAGTTTCGCGTTCATTTATGCGGGACCCACACGAGACCCACATAAATGAATGGCTGAGATTCATGAAATAAGACACCATAAAATTAGACAGAAGATTCAAACTTGTGTTAAGAAGGCTCAACAAAGTACTCCATTGTTCGTAAGTCAAACCTAGCAATCCAGTCCAATCAGCTTCTATCACGCCTCCATTGCCACTATGCGTCCCACTATTTGCTCCTCTGTTTTGGGTCACATTAGTAGTAGTAACAAGCCCTCTCCCGCCATGACCAGAATCTCCAGCACGTCCATTGTGTCCTCAAGTAGTCCTCAGGTAGCACCATCACCAGCACCACATCCTTTACCCCCACAAATTTGGGTAGCCAATCAACTTAAAGCAATCTTTAACATCATGTCTGATTTTCCCATAATTCTTACAAGTCAATTTATCCAAATTATTAGAACCAACATCATTATTACGAAATTTTGATGGAGCTTATACCGCAAAGCCGACGGCATCTCCATGCTCATCCTTTGCTTAGGCAACAATTCGATGTCACTCCTCTTGAATGATCGTGAAATAAACTCTATTCAAAGTAGGCAGGGCTCCATGCTCAATATGTTAGAACGAGTGGCTCCAAACACGACATCATCAAGACCCATAAAAAATTGATCAATTTTCTCCTTTTAACTTTTTTTTGTACAAATTCCATTGCTGCTCCACATGTACACCCAGAAGGCCAGAACATTTGCATGTTGCATTCTTTGTGTAGCTTATAAGTTCCTCCCATGTGCTCTTCAACTTACCATAACATGCTACAGCTGTTTATCCTTCTTGTTTGTAGGATGCAAGTTCAATCTTTAATTGGTGAATTCTCATGTCATTACCAATGGAAAATTGTTCCCTCAAGTCTTCTCATAGGTCTTGGACGGTATCCATATAGGAGATGGTAAATCGAAGAGGAGGATCGCTCGACAGTGTTAAAGACCCAAGCAATTAACATTGAATTCACTGCATGCCAATCTTCAAGTTCTGGGGCTTCTCTGGCATGTTTTGCAATTGTCCCATCAATGAAACCCAATTTCTTCTTGGACCTAAGGGCATTTCTAACAACCTTAGACCATTCGTCATAGTTGTCGCCTTTCAAAACCACAAGTGTTATGTAGATTCCTGGGCTGTCAGCAGAAGGTAGATAATATGAAGAGGTTGGATCAATCATTTGTTTTATTGCTTCCTGATCCGCTGCTGTCACCATTTTTTTTCTTTCCATCGTCACCAGCCATGACCTTAATCTATCCAGGTTTTGGCTCAGATACCATAAAAGTCTTATGTGGGAGATAATAACGTTCTACCTTTCATTATGCAAAAAGACGTATATATACAATTATAAGCCTAAACTTCCTAAAACAATCAACTTCCTAAAAGACAACACACTCCTAATAATACAATATTTACAGCTAATATTCACATAATATCTGTCAATACCATTCATTCATGTTTAAGTGATTAGAATAATTTAGATTCACTCAACTTTTTAAGGTTAAAATTTAATTGACTTTTCCTATTTGTTTAACAAATTTTGATGGACTATTCCCGATCGGCGTACTAATAGGTTCCTTACCTATTTATGAAAAAGAACTAACGTCATCTAGACGTAACTATAGAGAAAGTTCATGTTTCCCTAATGCTCCCAAGTTTGGTGGAAAAAAGAATCTTTAAGCTCAAGTTTCATTGAAGTTGTCAAGATACCAAGACAAACCCATTCCTCTCCCTCTATAATTAAACAATTTATATCTATAAATCAAAATTAGTGTCTAGCAATGTGAAAGTGGTTTTGAATAATTTTTCTATGCAAGATTATTCTGTATAATTCAATCATTTGATCATATAATGTTCCGATTAGACATAGAGCATGAAATTAATGTCTACTCTATTTTAAATCCAATCATATTAGTCCTCCACCATTAGTTATTGTTTCAATTAATAAAATTTGTAAATTATTTCCAAAATGTCATTCCAACTTAGTCAAGGATTTTTCAAATCAATACTAATCAAGAACAATGAAACATTCTACCTAATTACTTTGGGATGATGAATCATATCTAAATCACTCAACTACCTCCATATAGTTCATGCAATGACTACCGACTGAATTACCTATGATTGTAATAGGTCATAAGTAGTATTAAAACATTGCAATCCCTATATAAGATAACTTTAGAACCTCAAAGAAAAGAATTACTTATACAATCATCACAACGAGAATTCTATATACATATAGTAATATTCCAAATGGATTTCTCATATTGGGTCAGTTCAGTGAATTTGTTCTCTTACAAGCACCATACATTTGTTTAAGTATGTCCATACTGTAGTCAATAAGATCGATTACTTCCTTTATAAGGAAAAACATAACATAGGCTAGTCTTTTTACATTCTATTAATATCCAGACTTAATAGAAAAATGACTAAGAATAATTTAACAATAATACATAAATGCAATATAAATCTCATTTTAATTTCATTTGCAATGTATAATTATTGTTTGGACTTTATCATATATATATCTAAATATGCATATGATAAAGAACGTTTTTAAATTAGTTTGTCACTAAACTACAACCAACTGATTGGCTATAGGGCATAAACCAACACATTATACTAAGTTGTAAGAGAAAGCTCCCTTTTGAGAAACTAAAATTCTTACCCTTAGAAGAAAGAAACAAAATTTTTCCTCTTATTAAAATTCTAAAAATTAGAGCAACAAATTGGAACTCAACTTTAGCTAGTTTCTTTACTGACAAAAGGTCGACTTATCCCTAAAATGAAATCATAGGCATATGTAAACTAGAGAAAGGAAGGAGTAGTTGATGTTCTTATTAACTAAGAGGAAATGTTCTTGTTTAAATTCAACTTAGAAATGGACATGTTAAGAATCTGGGGATGGGTCGTTGGCATATTAATGGTAACCAATATTCTTACATATGTGATACTTATGTATGGATTTAGTAATTCTCAAACATAAATATGTTTCCATTTAGATTAACTTCCATAACATCTCACTAGAATTTTAGTCCATTATAAGATTAAGCTATTTAGCAAACTCTTTAGGGAAACCAATTTTGCATAGATAAGAACATAGCTAATATGAAAAGAATTTATTATGCTAGAATATATATTGAAGTTGAGATGGAAAAAGAGCATTAAGAAATATTAAGGATAATAAAATTAGATGAGGAAGGAAACATGGTTAAAGCAAAAATTATTTTATGTTATAAATGGAGACCAATTTCCTTAAAATGAGAGAGTGAGAAAGACAGTGAGAGAGAGAAAGAGAGAGATAATGGAGATGAATAGGCAAGGTGTTTAAATAAGGAGAATACCATAAACCAATGAGACGATAGGGAATTTAATGGCACTAATGCAATAAGAATAGTTGCATAAGATGCAGAGAATAGGTTAATAGCTATAGGTAAAACCACATTTAAAAATAACTTAGAAAAAGAATATGAGCAAACTCTGATGCACATTTTGGAGGAAAAGGAAGAAGATAATCTAATTGATAAGAGATGCTTAGAAGAAGTTTCTCCAAATCAAAAACTAATTCAACAATTAGATAACATTGTTATCAGCACTAAGAAAAAACCTAGAAGAAGGCTAAAGAAAAAGGCTAACAATAGCCCTTCCTCTACATTGTCAATCGTAGGATGGAAGTTAACAAGGTTAAGTAACCTTAGAAAACAACAAGCACTCCATGACTACATACTTACCAAGAGGCATATTTTTGTTGGTCTTTTAAAGACCAAAATAAAATTCCAAAGATTTAAAAAGGGATTATGGTTTTTAAATGAAAGTTGGATCGTAGTAAGTAACCATAATACTCACTATAATGGTAGAATCATAACTACTTTTAATCCTACTCAATTAAATCTTTATCAGTGTAATTTTATATCAGTTCCTCCATTTTTAAGTAACTCTTTTGAACATAATGATAATCCTAAATATTACTATGATTTATGTTCCAAACTTAGAATCCCAATCAAAGCAACTCTAAATAATTCTGAGCTCACTACAACCAAATGAAAAATATCCTTTTCTTAATCACTAGGAACTTTACACCCTACTTGCCTAGGAATCTAAAGGACAATTTGCTAAAAATAATATTTATAAGGAAGATTTCTGGGAAGGTACCATTAAGTTAGGAATCTCAAACCTCAAATCTATAGGCCAATACTAAACGTGGTTCAACAACTAATAAGGTAAATGGCTTCTAAAGCAAAAATGAAATATAATTATTGTAAATTCTATTTAACATTCCATATTTCCAAATAGCTAGGTCCATTTCAACTAGCCTCTTTGATCAAATCTCTCCTATAAAGATAAACACGACTAACTACTCTTTTAGAAGAAATACTCTTTTAAAATTTAACAACTATTTGAATGATACTCGAGGCTTTGAAGGAGTTGTAGTGAGGGGACTAAACATAGAAGTCAAAGGATATACACCTGATAAATATATGAGGAGACTAAATCTTATTAATAAGAAGCTTAAGGTTCTCGAAAGAAATAACAATAACAATACAAAACTTTCAAAAAATAAAGCCTTAACCCACCTATCTTTAATCCAAGAACTTCTTTTCTCAAATCCAAGTGATGAAACACTAAAAATAAAGGAAAGAGAAGCCCTCTACTACTAGACATTAACATTTCTATAATAAGGAAAAAGTCAAGAAACCTTTAGCTAAAAGAAGGGGATAGAAGCTTCAAAATTTTCCATAATTCCTTTTTGGTAAATAGAATTATTAACATGATTGCTCTACTAAAGATCCACTTACTAAACCTTAAGAGATTAAAAATATTAGCCTATGAATACTTGAAAGGTGTGTTAGGCATTGCTATCTCAGCTATTATTTCTATGAAGGATTTGAAGAAAATAACTCCTTTATCAATCTAGGATATTCATGTATATTAATTAAATGAGCCCATAACTTGAGTGAAATTTAAAGTCACTATAGTCAAGGGGCTTATAGGGTACTTGATCATAATGGTTTCAATGTAATGTATTTTCATAAAATATGGAACATGACATGAGATACCATTAAAAAAACAACCTTGAAATTCTTAGATAAGGAAATTATACTCTAAGAGATTAACAAAACACACATTTTCTTAATCTCTAAAGTTTTTAATGCCTTAAGTTTTTTTAAGTTCAAGTTGATATCATGTTATAATGTATTTTACAAAATGATCTCCAAGCTCCTAGCTTTAAGGATGACATATTCTAAAAAAATTTATAATCCATATCATAATGAATTCATACTTGGTAGCAATATTGAGGATAATATTATCATACTCAAGAGCTATTCAATAATTATCATAGAAGAAAAGGAATAAAAATTTATACACTAAAGATTGATTTCTACAAGGCTTTAAACATTACAGCTAGAACTTCATTGTCAGCATCCTTAAAGACTAGGATTTTATTGATCAATACATTAACTAGATAAATAAATGCATTCTACTCTCTCAAATAGTGTATTATTCAATAAATAACAAAACCAAGGTATTCAAGGTGAAAATGGGTTAAAGAATCAATTATTCTCCTATCTTTTTACCATTTGTATAAGCCCTAACAAGAACTACTAATAATAACACTAGCAAGAGCAGTCAATTCAAATATCATAGCAAATGTCATAAGCAAAGAATTTTCTATCTTTTCTTTATTAATGACTTGATTTTTCCCTATGTTCACGCTCTTAGTGAAGTAAATCACTTGTCAATATAGAATTCACGTACAGTATATGAAATACATAAGAAGGGGGGTTGAATTGTGTAAACTTTTCGAGAATACAAAAACCTTTGATATTTCTAGAAAAATAACTTTTTCAACTATCAAATGAATACCAAGAATGTTATACTAAAATAGTTACGTATTTAAATTGCAAATAACTTCTATATACTTGTCTAGCAACAAGAAAAATTAAGTGTAAGGATAGAAGATAGATGTTGCGATTTTATACTGGTTCACCCCAAACCTTAGGCTACGTCCAGTCCTCAAAGTTCGTTCTGAGATTTCACTATACTTCTTCAATTTTACAACTATTCTTTTCTTCCCTTCCAGAGCCTCTTCAGGTCTCTTACACAAAGTATTCTTTCAGCTATCTTAGTCTTTCCAGGCTCTTAGCCTTTTCTTTCTCTCACTAGAAAGATATTGTGAGCTTTTTGTTACAGTAGAGTTTGCTCTCTTGTATCGCACTTTGAATATAGAAATTTTTCTAAGTAAAAACTTTAAAGCTAAAAGTTCAAAGATCAAAGTTGTTCACCTTTCGACTACGACTAGTATTTATAGCCTAAGTCTCCAACTACTTCTTGATTCTTGTAGAAGTCGTTACTTAGTTGAGTTCTGTAACTAACTCCAACTAACTAACTGTCCAACGTACTTAGAGTATCTTCATCTCTGTATCATCTGTGTTTTTCACTTCTTCTATGTTTTTCGCTTCTTCTGTGTTTTCCGCTTCGTCTGTGTTTTTTCGCTTCTTCTATGCTTTTCGCTTCTTCTATGTTTTCTTGCTTCTTCTGTGTTTTCCGCTACTTCTTTGTTTTCCGCTTCTTCTGTGTTTTTCGTTAACACACTTATCAAAATAGTTTATTTATTTATAATATGATTATTATTTGATTGTCACCAAAATCAATAAACGTGAAGTGTTCTTGACTTAACAGTCTCCCCCTTTTTGATGATAACAAATTATCATAATTTTAGAAAGATAAAAGTGAATAATCGAATATTATTCAGATAACAAGTAAGACAACAACAAAAGAAATGCACAAGCATATATGAGATACACATATGATAAAAAAAATTGTAGTCGATATGTTGGACCCCGATCTTTTAGTGAAAATTTAGAAATATTAAATGTATGAAATGAGTATTTTTGTATATGTATTGTGTTATAGATGTTATTGTGCTTTAAG
>JANIJH010012067.1:0-12271 GCA_024520975.1 Erythroxylum areolatum | reverse complement strand
GTTTTTCCATTGTTCTATTAGCAACTTGGATGCTATCTATATTTGGTTCAGAATATTACTACTTATGACACGTGCATAAATAAAATATACCTGGTGTCTTGGGCCAGTTAGAATCTGCTTTTGTTTTCTAAATATTACTCTGTTTAGGACACTTCGTCATTCTAAAATTTTAAATTTCCCAACCGGAATACTTGCCTTTTGAAACTCCGTTAAATACTTTGGGAACAGGTAAAGTAATATGTAAAGTAATCTATTATGAGCCTAGAGTCGTGGGGATTACAGAGCATATATGATTAGAAGTATATCTATCATCTTTTTTATAAATTTAACTACATTTCGGAAGTGCCTTACAATGTGATCTGAACCACAAAATTGGAATGTTTGGTCCTTGTTCTGCTATCTAGATATCTGGTTCTATGGCCATGTCTGCATGTGGTGATTGCTCTTTCACCGAAAAGGCAGAAATAGCACAGTCTGGAGTTGCATAAGCTCTTTTAGTGATAAATGACGAAGAAGGTTAGAAGTAAAGTGTCTTTATGTCTACTATGAGTTGACTGACAATTTGACTGTAAACTTCTTTTGGAGATCATTCATTTTTTCCTTTTCAACTGTTGCAATTTACCGACATGGCCGAAGCATCCTGGCTTCAAGAAGGTTCAACTTTTTTGATACATTTTATTTTTGCCATTGATGATTGTTATATTTCTGAAATGTAGTTATCTTTAGCCATTCTCTTCATTTAATCATTTTCTACTATGAAATTGTTACTTGCATTCATGTTGTGCTTAATTCCATTTCAATTTAAAACTTGTTAAGAGATTCTGTTTTGGATAGATTTTTGTCTTGGTCAATTTGAGTGATCAATTGTCAACAAGTTTCTTGACTATATTTACTTGGGTATTCAAATATAAGGGATTCAAAGGTTGGATCCTTCGTTATTAATACGCTTATCATCATCTGTGTTTTCATAGCATTCAGATTAGTATAGGAGATTCAGTGGCAATAAATTTCAATTCTAGAGAATTTTTGAACATGCATTAGTTGCTAGCTATAATGTGTAAATGATATTCTACGTTAATTAGTAATTTGGAATAACTGCGGTGAAATAATTTATGAATAAGCTTCTTTTCATTGATTGAAAGTGTTTTGAGCTGCTGATAAACTCTGATCAGCTCTGCATTGTTTATAAATACAAAATATCCAAAGTTGAAACTTGATAACTGATTGTACCTTTTCTTTTTAAACAGAAAATCTCTACTCAAGTATTTGCTAGTAGGGCTGCTGCTTATGTCTAATCTCGATATAGCAAAAAGAGATCGGGTTCGATTTGTCTTTACAATGAGCTTAGAGATGATGAGGAATTGGACAGATTGGTTGTGGAGGATAATAAAATTAATAATGCAACTAAAAAGAAGGAGGCTTGAAGTCAGTTAAAGTTCTAACAGTAGTGCTTCTGTCTGAGATGGGCAGAATGCGTGCTGGCAACCTTTTGCCCATGGTGGCCCTTGCCGTAAGTGTATCTTCTGTGTGAATTCATATGTTATGGAAATTTACAAACTTATCTTTTCGTTGTTGAACTTTTTGTCGTCTTTTATTTTTCTATGGATTCTAAAATCATGATACATTGGATTAGTAGGACATGTTTAAAAGATAAATGCTAGGTTTGTTATAGCAAATACAATTATAATTTAATAATTTAATTTTCAAAAGAATTACATAATTTTTAATATACTTCCACCTATGGCTTTAAAGGTTTTAGGTGCAATTGCTCATAACCAAAAATTATCATTCGTCTATTGACTATAATTTTATCAAAGTGTTATGCATTTGATCTGTAAAGTGTTACGCATTTTAGTTCTTTATTTTTGGAGGTTTAACACTTAAGTATCAATATTGTAAAATTTTTGCCTCCTGATATACTGCGTAAAGAGAGTCATTAGTATGTTTAAATAAAGAATCTTTTCTGTTCAAATATGATTCAGGAATTGGGGAACTGTTCATCATTTCTGTGCAGAACTGTAAAAAATTCTCATGGATGTGTTTGCTTATATTGGATCAACTTATTTGCATTCAATTTTTTATCTTCTCTGAATTTTTGTTCTATATAATTCTTTTGTTACATTTTACCATAATTTTCTTTCACGGGTTGTTTGTAGAATTAACATTTTGTGAATCTTTATATTATTGCAGGAGAAGCTCTTCGAATTGTTATTGCAGAAACTGGATGGCCAAGTGCTGGAAATGGAGACAAAACAACCATTCCTATTGCTCAAGCTTATGTGAACAATGTAATAGTTCGAGTTAATTCACAGTCGGGTACACCCAAGAAACTAGGAATTCCCTTAGAACCTAACATATATAGCATTTTCAATGAAAACCAGAAGCCTGCTGGCGTTGAACAGAATTTCAGACTTTTCTATCCAAGCATGTCTCCAGTTTACTCTGTCAAACTTCCTATTTAGGATACTGGTTGCATCTACTCCTACAAAAATAGTGAAACTAATGGTTTTTTTGTACATATCTAAAGGAATTGCCAATTATAAGAAGAGTAAAAGACCATTTTGTTTAATCAAAGTTGTATTTCAGTTGTGTATCTCAGAGCAAACAAACTGATACTAGGCTTTATAAATGTGTCAATGGATAATCCGTAGACGAGAGATATAAAGAAACAGATGACGTGATCAGAAAATTGGCAAAAACAATTTCGTTTCACTATAAGAAATCAAGAAATTAAAGGGAGAAAAAACATGCAAGAAAATAAAAACACAAGAGGAAGTTAAGACAAACTTCTCATTTGATATTTCTTGCATTTTAAAATTGCAGAAACTTGGTAAATTGTTGTTTACATATATTCTATACTGACAAATTAAGGAAAGGAGTGGGAAGGGTATGGGAAGGTAGAAAAAATGGAACAAACTGAAAATGCAACAGAATAAAAAATAGTTTGTTTGTAAATGAACTTCTCAGAAGTCATGGAAAAGCATGATAGCATCGTTAAGCTTCATCTTAGATGATTCCAGTAGCAATCTCACTTTTTTAAGTTTTTCAAATTTGACTTTCATGGGTCCCTCACGTCGATCTGGTGGTATATTTAACACCTAAAACAAATTGTCACAAATCAAAATTTTTAGTGATGAAGAAGAAAAGTCGAGGCATTGACATGTGTTACAAAGGAATAGAGACGCATAATAATCTAGTTATTCATACCTCCTGCTATTGTTCAAGCTCATAAGCCATCTGAATACTCAAATTTAAGGCAGGATGGAACATCTCATCCAATACAGTTTTCCAAAGAGTTTCTTTGTTTATTTTCCACAACAAGAATACTGTTGTTCTTACAACTATTTTCTGTATAAGAGATTAAATAATAGCTTAGATTATAATGTCGCAATATAAAATGGATAATTTCCTAATTCCAACAGTCCTTAGAATTTTAACATAATACAAACCCCCAAAAAATACAATTAAAGAAAAATTGAGTTCATATTAAGTGACCATAGATTAAAATTTAAAGATCATCCTAACCAAGAAAACTTATCAGCACCAATAGCACACATATCATGAGGTCTCTGTAACTACTTATGCATAAGCGTAAATTTGGCTTATGTATAATACTGAAATGAAATCCAATACAAAAAAATTTCTTCTCCAAAACAATTTAGTCCCCAGTAGGAGCAATTACAAATGGAAATTCTTACCTCCATGTGTATGTAGTTATCCTGCCACAGTCACCAAAAACTTGAGACAGTCACCAAAAACTTGGAGAACCTCACACGATGTATTATGTTATCGAATAACACCATATACTCAATTGATTTTGGAGCATCTAAAATACCAAGAGCAAAACAAAATCCCCTATAGTTCATTACGCTATTTTCAAGTGAAATAAGATACTCAAGCACGTCGATATTCACCAAGTAAATAATCACTGCTTAAATTACTCAACTCATTTGCGAACAAGTTCATAGGGGGCTAATAACCAATTAAACACAAAAATCCAAAGTACTAGGCTTGCGGTTTTCTATAGAAGAAGTAGATAAACGGTCTAAGAGGCCATAAGAAGAAGACGAAGAATGGAGCAAGTTGGCAAAAGCCGATATTTATTAGAAAAAGATATATAGCCACAGTAGGTAAAAGAGCCCCGAATCTTGTAGTCACACCGGTGATAGTGTCACCTTCAACGCCATTAACCTATGTCTGAACCTTAAACTCAAAAATTCATCAACCAAAAAACAAGATGAGAGGAAAAATCATAAATCCATCATCTATAACGCAACCCATCGAAGAAACACGTATAAAGTCAATCATTTGACAATAACCCATTTCAAATTGCACCCAAAAACCACAAATTTCCAATCACCCAACAAAAAGGAGTGTAATTCCAAGAACCAAAAAAGGGTCAAAAACAAAAAGATTACTAAGTTGTACTCGTGATCGCAGCCAGGTAACTTGGCAGTGTAGTCATCATACGACGCGTCAACGACAATTATGAGACCGATGAGGAACAACATGCAAAACAGTGCCACCAATTGGTGCCGACTCCGAGAATGAGTCATCATAGCCAAGACCCAAAATGGAAGGGGGGAAAAAGCAAAGAGAAATAAGGAAGAAGGCAGCACCTGCTAAGCAAGATTGAGCTTAAGGAGAAGATAGACTCAAATGATGGGAAAGAGTGATAGATAAAGATAGGGGCACATAATTTTTCTCCTTCAACCTTCGACACCAGATCGCCTGTGACGTAAAACAGATACAGATAGGGGCACAGAATATTTGAGAGCAAGATCGAAGATGTAAAGCAGAAAGCAAAAACAAACGAAGGAGGAGACATTGGCTCAGCTTAGATGGGCGTGAAACTGAGACAAAACGTTGATTTAAACAAAAATATCGACGTTTTTGTTGTGGCACAGAATAGGTACATGCTTAGTGGCATAGACAATCTGACGCTTGATATCTTGGGGGAATAAGTTCCATTGCCAGTGCTCGTCGTCTGTGCCACTAAGCCTGTATCTATTCTATGCCACAACAAAAACGTCAACGTTTTTGTTTAAACCAACGTTTCGTCTCAGCTTCATGCTCACTTAAGCCGAGCCAATGTCCCCTCCTCCTTTTGTTTTTGCTTCTCGCTTTACGTCTTTGATCTTACTCTCAACTATTCTGTGCCCCTATCTGTATCTGTTTTACTTCACAGGTGATCTGGTGCCCAAGGTTAAAGGAGAAAACTTATGTGCCCTTATCTGTATCTATCACTCTCACATCATTTGAGTCTATCTTCTCCTCAACAGTATTCTTGTTGTGGAAAATAAACAAAGAAACTCTTTGGAAAACTATATTGGATGAGATGTTCCATCCTGCCTTAAATTTGAGTATTCGGATGACTTATGAGCTTAAACAACAACAGGAGGTATGAATAACTAGATGATTATGCTTCTCTGTTTCTTTGCAACACATGTCAATGCCTCGACTTTTCTTCTTCATCACCAACAATGTTGATTTGTGACAATTTGTTTCAGGTGTTAAATATACCACCAGATCGACGTGAGGGACCCATGAAAGCCAAATTTGAAAAACTTAAAAAAGTGAGAATGCTGCTAGAATCATCTCAGATGAAGCTTGACGATGCTATTATGCTTTTCCATGACTTATGAGAAGTACATTTGAAGCGTGAACGGAAAAATAGCGTTTTTCATATATTTCAAACTCTTTACATCTCTACATATATATACAGTCCCTGACTAGGAAGATATATACAAAAGGAAGTAATATATATATTCTGATATCTCCTAACAAATAGGTCTTGATCTCGATTCTTCTCCTGATTCTTCTCAAACTTCTTTGACTGATTTACTCAACACTCCCCCTAAGTTGGAGAGTAAATGTCTTACATTCTAATTTCCTTGATAAATTTGTGAAATAATGGACTTGCCATTGCCTTTGTGAGAATATCGACGAGCCGTTCACCTGAACAGATATGAGGAACTGCAATGACGTCATTTTCAATTTTTTCTTTAATGAAATGCCTATCGATCTCCACATGCTTAGTTCTATCGTGTTGAACAGGATTGTGAGCTATGTCACAAGCTGCTTTATTGTCACAATATAATTTCATAGGTTGATTAAACTTAATTCCTATTTCTTCTAAAAGATTTTTAATCCACAACAATTCACAAACTCTTACTGCCATGCCACGATATTCAGCTTCTGCACTAGATCTAGCTGCTACTCCTTGTTTTTTACTTCTCCAAGTCACCAAATTCCCCCCAACAAAGGTTAGATATCCAGCTGTTAATCTTCTATCATCAACCGACCCTGCTAATCAGCATCAGTAAAACATTCAACCTCAAGACTGCTACTTTTTTTAAAAAATATTCCCTTTCCAGGAGAATTTTTTAAATACCTTAAAATTCTCATTACTGCCTCTAAATGACTTTCACAAGGTGAGTGCATATATTGACTAACCAAGCTAATTGGATAAGCCAAATCAGGTCGTGTATGGGACAAATACATAAGCCTTCCAACTAGCCTTTGATATCTTTCTCTATTCAAAGGTGTACCATTGCTATCCTTACTCAATTTTATTTTTTCAGCTACAGGTGTATCCACAGGTTTGCATGCCTACTTCCTTAAGTAATTCCATCACATATTTCCTTTGTGTTAACAATATTCCCTTCTTTGATCTTAACACTTCAATGCCCAAGAAAAATTTAAGATTTCCCAAATCCTTCATTTCAAACTGCTTTGATAGGTATTCATGCAACATTTGCTTTTCCTTTTCATCATCTCCAATCACAATCATATCATCTACATAAATGATTAGGATAGTAATTTTCCCACTATTTCGTTTCAAAAACAGTGCGTGATCCGAATTATACTATTTATAACCAAAAAATTGCATAGAAGAGGTGAACCTCCCAAACCAAGCTCTTGGAGATTGTTTCAAACCATACAAATTTTTTTTTTAATTTACACACCTTATTACTTCTGTCATTTTTCAAGATACTACCAGGAGGTAACTCCATATATACTTCTTTTTTAAGGTTACCATGCAAGAATGCATTTTTATCATATTGATATAAGGGTCAGTCAAAATTAGTAGCTAAGGATAAAAGAATATGTACTGTATTGATCTGGGCAACTAGTGTAAATGTTTTTTCATAATCTATGCCATATTTCTAACTACACCCTTTGCCACTAACCTTGCCTTGAATCTTTCAATTTCACCATTGGTTTTGTGTTTCACGGCATACACCCATTGACATCCCATAGGTTTTTTTCCATCAGGTAAATGAACAATCTCCCTTGTTTTATTTTTTTCAAGTGAACTCATTTCTTCCTCCATTGCTTTCCTCCATCTAGCATCTTCCAACGCCTCCTGCATACTGTTAGGAACATTTACAGTAGATATTTGATTCAAAAAAGACTGAGATTCCCTTGTGATTCTGTGATAAGATACATAGTTAGCAATAGGATACTTTTATATAGAAGAAAGAGTGGGTTCATATGACTGTTTGAGTTTTCCACGGTTACTACGATATGGAAGAATCTTTGTACTTACTTGGTCATCTTGACTTGGCAGTGATTGCACTGGTTTAGAAGAATCAATTATACTATCTTTATCTTCGTTTTTAGTTCCAGGAGACATACATAACTCATGCATATCACCTGCTTTAATTTTTTAAAGATGATTTTCATTTTCAAAATAGATTTTAGTTTGGTTTGGTTCTAACTGACTGACATTATTTCCAGGTTGACTGATACATGTTTCAGATTCAATATCATTTGGACTTTTAGAACTAATTTCATTTCCAGTATGTGCACTTGGCTTGTTTTCATTTCTATGAGTGCATGGTTTTGATGTTGGTGGTGGTTCATGTTCGTGAGATTCTTTTTTTTCATTTTGTGCAATACCATTTCCTAACTGCAAGTATTTTAAATCACTAGTTTTTGTGATGCTCTCCCCCTTACTTGCAGTTTGCTCCCCCTTACTATAATACATACAATTTTCATGAAATTTAACATCTAATGTGACATACATTTTTTTATGGACAATAACTTCTATATACTTTTTTTATTGATGTCATATCCTACAAAAACACATCTATATGCTCTAGGTTCTAATTTATTTCCTTTGTCTACGTTTTACAAATGTACAAAAGCAGTACATCCAAATACACGTGGAGGTAAATTCATTAGTGTTGGTGTCTCTACATGTAAACATAAGGTATCTAAAGGTGTTTTAAAACCCAAGGTTCGTGACGACAACCTATTTATCAAATATGTAGATGCCATAATAGCTTAACCCTAATATGAAAGAGGCATATTTGCTCCTATTAACATAGACCTAGTCATTTCTAATAGGTGTCTATTTTTACGTTCAGCTACACCATTTTGTTGTGGTGTATTAGGACAACTAGTTTGGTGAATCATTCCATTTTTGTGCAAAAAATCCTTTAACGCGTGACTAGTAAAATTCTCCTCCATTGTCAGACCTAAGGATTTGAATTTTCTTATGATACTGTGTTTCAACCATGTTGTAAAATATCTTAAATAATTCTCCTACCTTACTTTTATGTTTCATCAAGCAAATCCACATCTTTCTGCTAAAATCATCTATAAAAGTTACAAACCATTTAGCACCATTTAATGTGGACACACGTAACGAACCCCATACATCAAAATGCACTACAATAAAAGGTTTAGAACTTCGAGTGGTACTTGGCGGAAAAGATACACGTTGGCTTTTTGTAAGTTCACAAACATCACATTTCAAATCCTTTATTTCATAATTCAAAAAATTATTTGGAAACAAATATTTCAAATATCTAAAGGATGCATGACCAAACTGTTTATGTAAAAGCCAAAGTTTGGGAATATTAGAAAAACCAGTTGATAAACATGAAGCCGTCGCCAGAGCTTTCGAAGAAGTGGTAGTAAAATCCAGATATTATAATTTGCCTCTTCTAGTCCCAAAGCTAATCGTCTGCCTCATCTTGATGTCCTTGAAAACACAAAAATTAGGCCAAAAAATTACAATACAATTCAAGGCATGGGTTATTTGTGCTACAAATAAAAGACTATAATTCAAAGATGGTATGACAAGAATTTTTTTGAGGTTGAGGTTATTCCACTAGCAGTGGTTACGTCTTTTATTTGTGATAATTTCAAGTTTTTCACAGTTTGATCATAAGTCATATGCTCAGTCGCTCTCGAATCAATTACCCATGTATTTGAACCAAACGGTGCAGGAGAAGTCAGAGACTTCCCAGACGAGGAGACATTCATAGCTAAGGCTATTTTGGACTCCATACCTTCAAATTTTGTTTCAACAGGGCTTGTTTGTGCAACATTTGCTTTACCCTTGCGCTTTGGTGCCTTCTTTGATCCCACCAATTAGGATACCCGATTCTTGCATAACATTTTTCCCAAGTGTGATCTAGTAAGTCACAATATGTGCATTCCAAACTGCTACCAACTTTCTTCATTTTAGGATTATGCACCCCATAACTTTTGCTAGTTTCTTTCGATTCTTTTTTTCCTTTGTCCTTTCTGTTTCCTTGATTTCGTGTAAACATTGCAGTAGCTTCATTTGGACTGTCACCACGACTCAAGGCCTTCCTATTTGCTTCTCTCCTTATATATGCATACGCTTCTTCAAGGTTTGGTTTTGGTTCCATGCGAAGTATTTCTCCGTAAACTTAATCATACTCAACATCAAGTCCATTCAGAAACATTTATATTCACAACCTTTCAACAAATGTTTTATAGGCGACAATATCCTTGGGGTCCTTCATAACAACCTTGTCGTGATAGTCCAATTCTGTGAAGATCTCCGATAGCTCACCATAATATGCTGGAAGTGTCCGACCAGCCTGTCGTATCATGAAGGCTCATTGATGTAAGGAGAATAGTTATGCCTCATCACCTCCATCATAATAGGCTTTGGTAAGATCCCTCCAGATTGTGCGAGCTATTGGTAATCTCATGTAACTCTTCATCAAATCTAGTGTCATTGACGTAAGTAACCAACCTCGGACCTTTTGGTTTTCAACATTCCACTTATTGTAAGCTGGATCTGTCTTTGCCGGTGGTGCTTCATCATTGAGAATATATGACAACTTCTTGCAGGCAGCTACATGAATCTACATGATTTGAGCCCAAACATCATAGTTGGTCTCATTTAAAACAATTCCAACATTGAAGCTTGGATTTTTGATTTGATATTGGATGATTGGTGGTGTTTTCGAGTCAATGGTTGTTGGGTTTGTAAGGGGTAGAGCAAGTGGGTCATTTTTAGCCATGGTGAGGGATGAGATTGGGATTCAGGTGATACAAAGATACAAGAAAAAATAGAGTTTATTCTGGCTTGATATCATGTAGCGTGAATGGAAAAATAGCGTTTTCATATATTTCAAACACTTTACATCTCTACATATATATACAGTCCTTGACTAGGAAGATATATACAAAAAAGGGAGTAATATATATTCTGAAATCTCTTAATAAATAGGTTTTGATCTCGATTATTCTCCTGATTCTTCTCCAACCTCTTTGACTGATTTACTCAACAACATTTACAAACAAACTATTCTTAATTCTGTTGCATTTTCAGTTTGTTCCATTTTTTCTACCTTCCTATACCTTTCCCACTCGTTTCCTTAATTTGTTAGTATAGAATATATGTAAACAACAATTTACCAAGTTTCTGCAATTTTAAAATGCAAGAAATATCAAATGAAAAGTTTGTCTTAACTTCCTCTTGTGTTTTTATTTTCTTGCATGTTTTTTGTCCCCTTAATTTCTTGATTTCTTATAGTGAAAGGAAATTACTTTTGCCAATTTTCCGATCACTTCATCTGTTTCTTTGTATCTCTCGTTTACGGATTATCCATTAACACATTTATAAAGCCTAGTATTAGTTTGTTTGCTCTGAGATATACAGCTAGAAATACAACTTCGATTAAACAGAATGGTCTCTTACTATTCTTGTTAATTGATTATTCCTTTAGATATGTACAAAAAACCATTAGCTTCACTATTTTTGTAAGATTAGATGCTACCAGTATCCTAAACAGGAAGTTTGACAGAGTAAACTAGAGACATGTCTGGATAGAGAAGTCTGAAATTCTGTTCAACTCCAGCAGGCTTCTAGTTTTCATTGAAAATGCTATATATGTTAGCTTCTAAGGGAATTACTAGTTTCTTGGGTGTACCCAACTGTGAATTAACTTGAACTATTACATTGTTCACATAAGCTAGAGCAATAGAAATGGTTGTTTTGTCTCCATTTCCAGCACTTGATCATCCAGTTTCTGCAACAACAATTTGAAGAGCTTCTCCTGCAACAACATAAAGATTCACAAAATGATAATTCTACAAACAACCCGTGAAAGAAAATTATGGCAAAACGTAACGAAAGAATTATACAGAACAAAATTTTAAAGAAGATAAAAATTTGAATGCAAATAAGCTGATCCAATATAAGCAGACAAATACACATCCATGAGAATTTTTTGTAGTTCTGCACAGAAATGATGAACAGTTCCCCAATTCCTGAATCATATTCGAATAGACAAGATTCTTTATTTAAACATACTCATGACTCTCTTTATGCAGTATAATAGGAGGAAAAAATTGTATAATGTTGATACTTACTCAAGTGTTAAACCTCCAAAAATAAAGATCTAAAATGCGTAACACTTTACGGACCAAATGCATAACACTTTGATAAAGTTACAGTCAATAGACGAATGATGATTTTTTGGTTATGAACAATTGCACCTAAAACCTTTAAAGCCACAGGTGGAAGTATATTAAAAAATTATGTAATTTTTTTAGCAGTTAAATTATTAAATTATATTTGTATTTGCTATAACAGACTTGACATTTATCTTTTAAACATGCCTGTTAATCTAATGTATCATGATTTTAGAATCCATAGAAAAATAAAAGATGACAAAAAGTTCAACAACAGAATAAGTTTGTAAATTTCCATAACATATGAATTCACACAGAAGATACACTTACGGCAAGGGCCACCATGGACAAAAGGTTGCCAGCTCCCATTCTGCCCATCTCAGAGAGAAGCACTACTGCTAGAACTTTAATTGACTTCAAGCCTCCTTCTTTTTAGTTGCATTATTAACTTTATTATCCTGCACAACCAGTCTGTCCAATTCCTCATCATCTCTAAGCCCATTGTAAAGACAAATCGAACCCAATCTCTTTTTGCTATATTGAGATTAGACATAAGCAGCAGTCCCACTAGCAACCAAAA
>JANIJH010012027.1:0-12273 GCA_024520975.1 Erythroxylum areolatum | reverse complement strand
ATGTATCTTCTGTCTTTTTGCTTCTTCTATGTTTTGTATCTTCTATGTTTTGCTTCTTCTGTGTTTTGCTTCTTCTGTGTTTTGCTTCTTCTGAGATGACGTAATCTTCTTCTGTGTTTCTTCTGTGATGACGTCATCTTCTTCTGTGTTTTGCTTCTTTTGTGTTTTGCTTCTTCTGTGTTTTGCTTCTTTTGTGATGACGTCATCTTCTTCTGTATTTCTTTTGTGATGATGTCATCTTCCTCTGTGTTTTGCTTCTTCTGTATTTTGCTTCTTCTGCGTTTTGCTATCTTCTGTCTTTTAATTCTTCTGTCTTTTCGCTTTTTCTGTGTTTTGGTAACTTCTGTGTTTACTTCTTCTATCTTTTTGCTTCTTCTGCCTTTTTGTTATCTTCTGGTTTATTTTCGACCCTTCTAACCATAGAATCTGTATTCAAAGTCTTCATGAAAGTTGTATATCTTGAAATCCTCTTTCAAACCACATAAAAAAAAACCTTAATCCAGTATATGTAGGGAAAGTTAGAGCAAATTTTCCACTTCTTCTGTCTTTTTCTATTCTTCTGTTTTTTTTTTTACTTTGTCTAATCCTATTGTCTGGCCCATTTTGACCATTCAGATGATAAAATCCGACCTAAAGGTCTCCTTCAAAGTTATAGATCTCAAAGTTATCTTTGAAATTATCCTAAGATGATCTTAATCCAACATCTCTTGTGAGAGTTATGCTATTTGTCCAGAGACAAGTTCAATATGATTGAGGACCAAATCTTGTTTGACTCTTTCGGTCCCAATTTTGCTATCCGATCTCTAAATGAAGTGATTCTTGAACCCTTAGATTCCTAACACTTTCCTTTCTACATCTCCATTGAATGTCATAGCTTTTGGTTTTGATTTGAAAAAGATGTATTAAATTAAGTAAGAGTATAGATTGGAAGAGTAGGAATTAGATATGTTACTGAACATGCTTCAGTGTTTTGATGGTTTCTGGATCGGTAGAGCTCCAAATGAGATGATTCTAGTTTCAAGATAAAGTATAGACAATGAGCTGCAAATGATATGAAGAAATTGAAATCTAATTCAGTTTTTAAGATATTTAAATTTTAAATAAAAGTTGTGCATAGTATACTGATTTGGACAAGAGCAGTCCAAAAAATGTTTGAACTGTGTCTTTCGAATCACTGAACCAAATGGATTGATTTTGGTGTCACTGGAAACTTAAGACAAGGGAGAACATTTTTCTAGAAGAAAGAGTTATGTCAGAATATTCAAGGGTATTTTTGGCAAGACATTTAAGTATAAATGACATAAGGCATAAATGGAAGGGCAAATGGGACAATTCTCAATCATTAAGGGCATAATTGAAAGAAGAAGTGTTGTCTTGCTTATAAATAAAGAAGAAAAACGTGAATGGAAGGATAAGCAAGAGAGAAGAACAAAAATTTAAAAGAAAAGAGAGAGTGTCATAAAAAAGAGAGAGAAATATGAAGAGAAGAAGAGAAGGTGAGAAAGAAGAGAAAACAAGCGAGGGTTTGACTTTTCTTAGTCTCCAAAAGAGATTTTGGAGTTGTTCAAGAAAGGAAAAAGGAAGAGGAAGAGAAGAGCTTCTCTTTGAGCTAAAGATCTCTTCAATTGGTGAAGAATCAAGGGAACTAAGAGAATTCTACCCAAGAGCAAGAAAAAAGACAACCTTGACTTGGATTTTTGCAAGGAAATGAGGTGGGTAATATATTTATAGTTATTGTGTGATTCGACAAATTCTTGCCTATGTGTGAATATGTGTTAAATTGTTTGAAATTGACTTGAAGAAAATACATTTTGATTTTTTTATTTTGTCATATGAAATGGACTCATTTTGTTCATGGGGTAACCTTCGGTTTCCTCATTTTATCTCATGGAACCCTCGAGCTGTTTGTTGTGCATTGCATTTTTTTAAAATTGTCAAGTATGAAACATATTGAGTGTTATGTGATTTGAGCTAAATTTGATGAATGTTTAATTTGCTTGAATAAAGTATGAATGCTAGAATTGCTAGATGTACATATATATATACACATGCTTGAATTTGAGTTAATTGCCAATGGCTATAAATATATTAGCCATTGAGCTATGTAGCTCACCCCACGCTTCCCTCCTCAGGTGCAGAAAGAGAAGATTAGCGATCCTTGTAAGGCATTGGAACTTCAAGATAATTAAAGACTTTTGTAATTAAGTTAGTTCAGGATTTTTTTATTTTTGAATCATTCTAAGCATAAGCATTCAATGGTATCACGTGTAGTTTGTATTTTGTATTTTGTATTTGTATTAAAGCAAAAGGGGTAATTTTTTTGAAATGTAAAGATATTGTGAAAACAAACATCGTGTTCTGTAATGGGCCGAAGTAATTACCGAAACTCTGATGTGTGCAATAATGTTTGCATCTTTGTGACTGAAATGGTTTTAAATAAATCGGGCCCATTTGATTATTTATTTTTTCGTGTATGCATTAATTTGTTTTTTTAAAAAAATTTGCAAGGTGTTTTGACTATCAATTTTCTCCAAATGTTGGGCTTCGGAAGTGAGGTCCAGCACTAACATAATATTTTGGGGACATCAATTAGTACCTGATAAGTTGTTGTTCTTGATATATTTTAGTTCTATTTTTTCATCGTTTTTGCATTGAATGATGTTAAATTGCCTTTAGTTTTGTGAATTTGGTACTGCTCCTTTGTTCTTGGTATTTGCAGATGATTTGGGAAGAAAATGAATAAACCTGAGGAAAGCACGGTCTACCAGTGTAAATTCACACAGGCCATGTAAAGTAGAAGTATAAAGTTGAAGATCCGAAAGTCACACGATCTACCCGTGTGAATTCACACGGATTGTGTCTTTCAAAGTCAAAACACTTAACCAAATCCGAAAGTCACATGGTCTACCCGTGTGAATTCACACGGTCTGTGTATGACGGTTTTTCATGACAGTTTTGATTAAAAGGCAGTTTTTAGGGAGACCAAAGGGATTTTGGCTGGGGAGAGAGGACATGAGATTCAAGAAGGAGGAGAAAAACCAAGAGCAATTGAAGAAGAAGAAAAGCTTGGAGATTGAGAGATCAAGATTCAAGAAGCAATTGGAGTTCCTTTTCCTCCTCTTTCTATTTATTATTTATCTTCAATGTTCATGTTTATAATTTTTACTTTTAGGTTAAATTCAGTTATGAATCTATAAATTTTCTTATTCTAGGATGTTTGTTTCAACTTGGGATTTATGTATTAAACCTTATGTCTTTACTTCTAAATTCAATGTTGACTTGATTTCAGTAAAGTAATCTTGTCTAATATTGATTTGATCTTTCTAATCTAGGGTTTCTTATTGAATAATGATAGATGTTACACTAAGTACTGAAAAGGGATGTTTAATGTCTGAATTGCTAGATTAGACTTAATTGAAAGAATATCTAGAAATAGAATTCTTCATTAGGAGTACTTGAGATTAACCTCTGTGTTCATTGGGTTGGATTTGATTTTTGGTCTAGGAAACTGGTTTAAAAATTGGAATCAACACGTTAGTTGGATTTGATTTTTGGTCTAGGAAACTGGTTTAAAAATTGGAATCAACACGTTAATTACTTCGAAAGAGCTAATTGATAAGAGTGGGTTAATGTAATTAGATCATTATTTTATTTCATAAGGATTACATGATTTCTTTATTGAGATGAATTCCTAGAATTTTAGCTCAAATTTTGTTAATAGTACATTGATACTTCTTTTACAACTGAATTTTCATATTTGATTGCTTAGCATATTTAGAAGGTATAAATTTAGTACTTTGACTTAGTCCTTGTAGATCGACACTTGATTGCTGCAACTAAACCCATACACTTGCGGAGCCTATCAAGTTTTTGGTGTTGTTGCCTGAGGCTTTTGTCAAATATTGAATTTTTCTGAACAAAGTTGATTAAGCTTTACTTAATTCATTTAGTTTTAGGTTTATTTGTATTTACTTTGCATATAAACTTGTTCACTCTTGTTTGTGTTTCTCGTGCAGTGGTGAACTTAGATTTATATGCAATTTACTTTCACAACCCCATTTGATCCTGAGATCAAAAGAACATACCACAGGAGAAAGAAACAGAGGTTTGTGGATAAGAAGAAGGTGACCCCTGTCAGCAGTAGCAATACAATGGCTGAAGGGGTAGGATCGCAGCTCCGTGACTATGCAGAGCTAGGAGTTCAAGAAAACACTTTGGGGATTCGAAATCCAAATATGGAAGCAAATAATTTTGAGTTGAAACTAGCTCTTATTTCTATGGTTCAGCAGTCGCAATTTGGAGGGTCACCTGTCGAAGATCCAAATATGCATTTAACGTTATTCCTTGAAGTTTGTGACTCTTTGAAAAGGAATTGAGTCACTCCTGATGCCAATCGTCTTCGCCTGTTCCCATTCTCTTTAAGGGATAAGGCAAGAGTGTGGCTTCATTCACTTCCAGCTGGATCTATTACTACATGGGATCAACTCTCCAGGGCATTTTTAGCCAAGAATTTTCCTCCAAGCAAAACGGCGAATCTCAGGAATCAAATCTCAACATTCACACAGAAAGATGATGAGACACTATATGAAGCGTAGGAGAGTTATAAAGATTTACTTTGGTTGTGTCCTCACCATGGCTTACCATCTTGGATGGTCCTTCATAATTTCTACAATGGATTACTTCAATCAATGAGAACCTTAATCGATGCTGTAGCTGGTGGAGCAATTTTGAATAAAACTTATGCTGATGCATACAATCTTATTGAAGAAATCGCTGTTAATCACTTCCAATGGTCTAGTAAGCGAGGAGCAGCAAAGCGTACTCCAGGTAAGTATGATGTTGATGCACTTACTATACTTTTTGCTAAAGTTGATGCCATGACTCACAGGTTAGATCGCTTGAATGTTAATTCTATGAATGCTAGTAGTGTTACTTCTGTATGTGAAATTTGTGGTTCCGTTGATCACTCGTCTATTAATTGTCAAATTGGTAGTCCTTTTTCCCAAGATCAAGGTAGTGGTCAAGTTCATGCCATTAATAATCTTAACCAAAGACCTCAATTTGACCCACACTCAAACACTTACAACCCAGGTTGGCGAAACAATCCAAATTTCTCCTAGAGGAATAACCAAAACCCTACATTTCAGTCAAATGTTAGACCACCTCCTGGTTTTCAAAGACCTTCCAATCCATCAGGACCTCCAAAATCAAATCTGGAAAGTATAATGGAGTCTATGTTACTAGCCTAAAGACAACAAGATGAAACCATCAAGCAATTAACCTTTAAGGTTGACTTATTGGTTGCTCATAATAAGTTGCTTGAGAACCAAATAGCAAATCATGCTAGTTCGTTGACCACACCACCAGGTAAATTACTTAGTCAACCTGAAACCAATCCTATGGAGCATTGCAAAGCTATGACATTGAGAAGTGGAAAGCAAAAGGTAGGACCCCATGATCCTAGGAATGAATCTGTAAAAGAGAGCGCAGTTGAAACTCAGGGCAGGACTAGTAGAGAAACTGAAATTGAGCTGCAAAAGGAGAGTGAGGATAATCATCCTTCTAAGGAACTACAAAAGCCCTTCCAAAAGCCTTACACTCCACCAATGTCTTTTTCTCATAGGATGGCCAAAGCCAAGTTAGATGCTCAATTTGAGAAATTCTTAGAAGTTCTTAAAAAGCTTTACATCAACATTCCTTTCACCAATGCACTTTCTCAAATGCCTTCTTATGCTAAGTTCTTAAAAGAAAATTTGTCAAATAAAAGAAAGTTAGAAGAGCATGAAACTGTTGCCTTGACTGTTGAATGTAGTGCTGCCATTCAAAACAAGCTTCCTTCGAAACTCAAAGATCCTGGTAGTTTTTCAATCCCACGCTAAATTGGTAAAGTGACAATTGAATGTGCTTTATATGATTTAGGATCAAGTGTGAGCCTAATGCCACTTTCTTTGTGTAAGGCTTGATCTAGGAGAATTGACACCTACTACTGTTGCTTTGCAATTAGCAGATCGATCTATTAAATATTCTATTAGTGTATTAGAAGATGTACCTATTAAAGTAGGTAGTTTGTATGTACCTGTTGATTTTGTTATTTTGGAAATGGAGGAAGACACCCGCTCCCCAGTCATTCTTGGGAGGCCATTTTTGGCTACAGTTGGATGTCAGATAGATGTGAAAAATGACAAATTATCTTTTGAGATTAGTGAAGATTGTGTTTAGTTTGACCTTTCAAAAGCTACTAAATTTTCGAGCTTGTCTGATGATTGTTTTAGAATTGATATCATTGATTCCATTGTAAATACCTATTTGTCTAAGCGGATGATTTTCTTGAGCATTGTTTAATTACCAATGGAACACCGAGTGATGAGATTCTAGAAGTGGCTATGATTGCTAAAGCTTTAGAAAGTCTCCCTACAAATTACAAGGCTAAAGAAGAGCATCAACAAACTGAGGTGAAAGTACCTGAGGTAAAACTCAAACCACTTCCCTCCAATTTAAGGTATGAATTTCTGGGTCCTGATTCTACTTATCCCATGGTTATGAATGCTAACTTGGATGTTGTTGATACTGAAAAACTTGTTAGCATTTTAAGAAAGCATAGAAAGGCCATAAGCTATTCTTTAGATGACCTTAAGGAAATTCATCCTTCTGTGTGCATGCATAGAATCTTAATGGAGGACGACCATAAGCCTACCATTGAATATCAAAGGAGATTAAATCCTAGTATGCAAGAAGTGGTCCAAAAGGAAATTTTGAAATTGCTTAAGGCTGGCATAATTTATCTTATTTCAGATAGTAAGTGGGTTAGTCCAGTTCATGTAGTTCCTAAAAAAGGAGGGATGACAGTAGTGACAAATGAAAAGAATGAATTCATTTCAACTAAAACTGTCACCGGGTGGAGAATGTGCATAGATTACCGTAAGTTGAATTCTGCAACTAGAAAAGATCATTTGCCCCTTTCCTTCATTGACCAGATGTTAGAAAGACTTGCTAGGAACTCTCATTTTTGTTATCTTGATGGGTATTTGGGTTTCTTCCCCGATTCCTACTCACCTACAAGATTAATACAAAACTACTTTTACATGCCCATATGGTACTTTAACATATAGGAGAATGCCTTTTGGTCTTTGTAATGCTCCTGCTACTTTCCAGCGTTGTATGATGGCCATATTTTCTGATTTCGTTGAAAACATAATGGAAGTGTTCATGGACGATTTCTCTATTTATGGCTTGTCATTTGATGATTGTTTGAAAAATTTGTCAAAAGTGTTGGAAAAAAGTGAAGAAGTTAATTTAGTTTTGAATAGGGAGAAGTGCCATTTTATGGTCCAAGAGGGGATTGTACTGGGTCATCTGGTTTTTCAGTAAAGGTATTGAAGTTGACAGAGCAAAAGTGGAAGTAATTGAAAAATTGCCCCCACCTACTTCAGTAAAAGGTGTGAGAAGTTTTCTTGGACATGTTGGTTTTTACCGACGATTCATCAAAGATTTTTCTAAAATAGCAAAACCTCTAACACGTTTACTTGTCAAAGATGTACCTTTTGAATTTAATGAGGATTGTTTGAGTGCTTATTATAGGTTGAAAGATGCTTTAGTTACAGCTCCGATTATGCAAGCATATGATTGGAATCTTCCATTTGAAGTGATGTGCGATGTAAGTGATCACGCTTTGGGAGCTATTTTGTGACAAAGAAAGGACAACAAGCCTTATGCCATCTACTACGCTGGTCGTACTTTAGATGAGGCTCAGATCAACTACGCCACCACCGAAAAAAAATTTTAGCCGTGATTTTTGCTCTTGAAAAATTTAGGTCTTACCTAATTAATTCTAAAGTTGTTGTCTTTACAAATCATGCTGCTATTCGTCATTTGTTAAAGAAGAAGGATTCCAAGTCATGTCTTATCCGATGGGTCTTATTACTACAAGAATTTGATCTAGAAATCAAGGATAAAGCTGGTACTGAGAATGTAGTAGCCGATCACTTTTCCCGAATTACTGTTCCCCGTGAAAAATGTTCCATTGATGATTCCATTCCGGGAGAACAACTATTTGCTATATCATCTCTTGCATCACCATGGTATGCCGACTTGGTTAATTACATCGTTTGTGGAGTGTTCCCACCAAAAATTACTTATCAACAGAAGAAGAAACTCATCTCTGATGCTAAATACTACGTCTGGGAAGAGCCATTACTGTATAAATATTATGGCGATGGTATTTTTCGATGATGCTTACCTGAAGATGAAGTATAGAGTGTTCTTCACCACTGCCATTCGACGATTTATGGTGGTCATTTTGGTCCAGATAAGACAGCCGCCAAGGTTCTCCAAGTAGGTTTCTTTTGGCCTAATTTGTTCCGTGATGTAAGGCATTATGTGGCTACATGTGATAATTGCCAACGATTGGGAAACATATCAAAGAGAGCTGAGATGCCGCAAACTAGAATATTGGAGGTTGAATTGATTGATGTTTGGGGAATTGATTTTATGGGTCCGTTTCCTAAATCCAATAATAATCTCTACATTTTAGTAGCAGTGGATTATGTTTCGAAATGGGTTGAAGCAGTTGCAACTTCCACAAATGATGCTAAAGTGGTAATCAAGTTTTTGAAGAAACATATATTCACTCGTTTCGGACTTCCAAGAGCCCTTTTGAGTGACAATGGTACTCACTTTTGTAATAAGCCTCTTGAGAATCTTTTACAGAAATATGGTGTCTTTCATAGGATTGCTACACCTTATCACCCTCAAACAAGTGGGCAGGTAGAAGTTTCTAATCGAGAAATCAAGAGTATTTTAGCAAAGACAGTTGATAAGTCAAGGAAGGACTAGTCTTTAAAACCTGACGATGCTCTTTGGGCCTACCGTACAGCTTTTAAAACACCTTTGGGTACCACACCATATAGGATTGTGTTTGGCAAAGCATGTCATTTACAAGTGGAGTTAGAACACAAAGCCTATTAGGCTGTCAAAACTTTAAACTTTGACATGAAATCTGCTGGCGAAAAGAGGGCAATGCAATTGAATGAGTTGGATATCTTGAGATTGGAAGCTTATGAGAGTTCTCGCCTTTACAAAGAAAAAACCAAGCTGTGGTATGACAAATATATTACCAAGAAGTGGTTTTAAGAAGGTGATTTAGTTTTGTTATTTAACCCTTATCTTCATCTTTTTCCATGTAAACTCAAGTCTAAATGGTCTGGTCCATTTCGAGTTCTACAAATGTTTCCATATAACATGGTCGAGGTTTGAAGTGAAGTTTTCGGAGCCTTAAACGTCAATGGACAGCGCCTGAAGCCCTATTTTGCAGGACATCCATTAGGTGCCACAACAACTTTGGCACTTTTCGAACCACAACAAAACTGACATCATTTTATGGTTTGCTCATACCATTCAATGAGCCTTGTTTTTACACATTTGTTTAAGTTATTTCTTTCGCAGTTACTTTATTTCTTTCAAAATTTTGGTCTTTTTATAAAAAAACAGGTGTCGAAAGTTACACGGTCTACCCATGTGAATTCATATGGCCAGTGTAACTTCCAGCCTGAAATTCGATTTTCACCCAAAAGTTACATGGTCTACCTGTGTGAAATCACACGGCCCGTGTAACTTCCAGCTTGAAATTCGATTTTCACCCGAAAGTTACACAGTTTACCAGTGTGAAATCACACGGACCGTGTGACTCTTAGCCTCCCATTCACTTCCCGCCTGAAATTCACACGGTGTGACCGTGTTAAATCAAACAGACCGTGTGACACTCTTCCACTTCCAGCATCGTTCAAAACCCTCTCTTTACTCTCTCTCTCTTTACATTTCATTTCTTCCTCTTTCTTCTCTCATCTTCTTAACCCTAAAAATCGCATTCTAGCATTCTCTACTCTTCCCTCTACGATTCTTCACTCCATCATCATCTTCAACCTCACCTCCATCACTCGAATTGATTTTTATCTCCATTTTCACCATCTCTCCATCCTTCTTCTTCTCTTCTCCATGATTGCCTTTTTCCCACTACTCTTTTCATTGGGGATAATGTTTCGTTCTAGCATAGGGGAGTTATTTCAGTTATTTTGTTACTGTGTTTGTATTGTAACTACTTCTGTCTTTGTTATGTTTTGATTGGTTGTTTAGTTCTTTTAGAACATTAGGGTGGTTTGTTATTGCGCTTTCCTGATGCACTCACCTTTGTCAATTACTAACTCTGTAGTAATGGTGGAAGCCCGTTCATAACTAGGCTAAGCTCCGAGATAAATTGGCCTTCTATCCAAATTCTTTTAATTAGCTCTTTAAGTCGAAAGGGACTAACTAATTTATCTTCATTAGGGACCCCGTTGTTGTTTCTATTTTGTTACTGGAGAATTGCTTGCTTGGCTCGTTTTTAAATATTAGAAAAAACCTGGTGACCTGTGTGAACACCAATACTGGCTGAAGTTGGTGGAACGACACCATCTTCCCTTAAGTTCTTGAATGGATGGAGTCGTTAGTATTGGGAGGAATTTCCTCTTTTGGGCCGTTACATTTTTTGCAAAATCACACATCTTTAGTATACCAATTCTAGCTGGCATGAATGACACAACATTTGTGCTCCTTAAGTGGTTTATATACAAAGCAGCTAGCAATTGGGAGAGTTAAGTCCCTTTTTGGGCTGTTTAATGACTCGAAACAACTGAGGGTGTTATTCGTCTTTAGTACCCCTTTGAGATGCAAGCTACTAGGGAAATACCTAATGAGGTACCCCTTTGAGGCGTGTGTTATTGGGGAATAATAACATTGATTAATAAATTTGTCACCAAGCACTCCTTTGAGACAGAGGGGACTATTGGGGGATGATCCTAATTTGTTTTCTGAAATGTTTAATTGCACTCCGTTGAGTCCCGATCGATTTAAAGATGCTGATGAATATCTATTGTGATTAAGTTTGATTGAATCTTTAGGCTAAGCCTGGTAGAGATAGTGAGTGATGAACTTTTATTTGGAGCATGTATTTGATTAAGTGAGATGCAACAAATTGTTTTGCATGATCTTGTGATCTTACCTT
The DNA here is from genome assembly GCA_024520975.1 of Erythroxylum areolatum. Lineage (NCBI taxonomy): Eukaryota > Viridiplantae > Streptophyta > Magnoliopsida > Malpighiales > Erythroxylaceae > Erythroxylum > Erythroxylum areolatum. The sequence goes on along the minus strand of JANIJH010012027.1, from coordinate 1,238 downwards.
TATGACATTTGAGCTATATTTGTTCCCTTCATTTTCCATTAAGTTTGATTTTCTTAAGGACAAGCAAAAGTTTAGCATAGGGGAGTTTGATAAGTTGTTTTTCTTGGTATATTTTAGCTCTATTTTGTCATCATTTTTGCATTGAATAATGTTAAATTGCCTTTAGTTTTGTTAATTTGGTACTGCTCCTTTGTTCTTGGTATTTGCAGATGATTTGGGAAGAAAGTGAAGTAAACATGAGGAAAGCACGGTCTACCCATGTAAATTCACACAACCCTTGTAAAGTAAAAGTTTAAAGTTAAAGATCTGAAAGTCACACAATCTACCAGTGTGAATTCACACAGACTGTGTCTTTCGAAGCAAGAACACATAACCAGATCCGAAAGTCACACGATCTACCCGTGTGAATTCACATGGTCTGTGTATGATGATTTTTCATGACAGTTTCGGTGATTAAAAGGTAGTTTTTAGAGAGACCAAAGGGGGGATTTTGGCTAGAGAGAGAGGACGTGAGATTCAAGAAGGAGGAGAAAAACCAAGAGCAATCGAAGAAGAAGAAAAGCTTGGAGATTGAGAGATCAAGATTCAAGAAGCAATTGGAGTTCCTTTTCCTCCTCTTTCCATTTATTATTTATCTTCAATGTTCATGTTTATAATTTTTACTTTTAGGTTAAATTTGGTTATGAATCTGTAAATTTTCTTATTCTAGGATGTTTGTTTTAACTTGGGATTTATGTATTAAACCTTATGTCTTTACTTCTAAATTCAATGTTGACTTGATTTTAGTAAAGTAATATTGTCTAATATTGATTTGATCTTTCTAATCTAGGATTTCTTATTGAACAATGATAGATGTTAAACTAAGTACTGAAAAGTGATGTTTAATGTCTGAATTGATAGATTAGACTTAATTGAAAGAATATCTGGAAATAGAATTCTTCATTAAGAGTACTTGAGATTAACCACTGTGTTCATTGGGTTGGATTTGATTTTCGGTCTAGGAAACTGGTTTAAAAATTGGAATCAACACGGTAATTACTTCGAAAGAACTAATTGATGAGAGTGGGCTAATGTACTTGGATCATTATTTTATTTCATAAGGATTACATGATTTCTTTATTGAGATGAATTCCTAGAATTTTAGCTCAAATTCTGTTAATTGTGCATTGATACTTCTTTAACAACTGAATTTTCATATTTGATTGCTTAGCAAATTTAGAAGGTATAAATTTAGTACT
>JANIJH010011816.1:0-12285 GCA_024520975.1 Erythroxylum areolatum | reverse complement strand
GTGTTTCTTCGAATAAACAAGCTCTGTTGTCTTTTGCAATCCTCTGTTTTCAGCTTTTATTTAATTTTTAACTTACAGTAATAATATGAAATGAAAAGAATAACTCATTGAAAAGTATCAAACACAACTGTCTCATTGTAACACTCAACACTTTTAATTTAATTTAACTCGATATTAAATTATCAATAAAATCATCCTTAAGAGAGTTAACAATGAGAAACCTCTGTGGATAAGTAATAAACTCTAATTCATGCCAAAATAATGCACTATTAACCAATTTCATCTACAAATAACTAAAATATAACCTCAAAACATGCATTTAGGCTTTAATTCATCCAATCCTAACCAAAACAATTCCTAAAATCTCTAAAGAGTGGAAATTCATCAAATTTAAGCATAAGGCACAACCCATCCTCAAGCAATTCACAACTGATGCCATTATTGAAAGTAAATGTTAGGGGAAAAGGAATAGTTATAATTTACACAAATGGGGATGAAAAGATGCAATAAATGACCAAAAATCTAATGAAAACTACATAATTGGGGTTTTTTCTATAAGAATAACACTTTTAACTCAAAATAGGTGATTTTGGTAAGTGAAACTAAGGAGAAATTGGTTTGGGTGGAGTCAAAATCTACTAGAAATTACAATTGAAGGATTTAATTTGGGAGAATATTAAAAGGAGTGAAAATAATCTGTTGCAAAAATTGTTCTTTAGCACCAAATCATGGTTAAACACAAGCCTTACGTGGTAGCATATTAAGGTTATGTTTAAGACATCAATGTGAAATAGATTTGCATTAGGGGAATAAAGGGCCTACATAGATATGTGGAAGCATTTTTGTTTTAAGAAAAAGGATAGGATAGGAAAATCACAATTTAATGTTCTTAAACATAAGGCAGACATGGAAAGGACCTTATATTGTGTTAGTGTATTAAACAGAAGCAAAGAAACAAAAGTCACGTGAAATAAACACAATAAGAACATAATATCCTATTATTGACGTGTTGTAGACTCTTAAAAATCTATTTTTGTGCCAAAAAGTATCAGGAATCCCACATTGGACAAGTATAAGAGCATTCAATAATTTATAATAATGTGCAAACCTCCTCTCTTGAGCTAGCTTTTGGGGGTGAGTTAGGCACTTCTAATATGGTATCAGAGACAGTTTGTCTCGATGGTTTGGGCCGGTACCCGGTTATATCCCTTTGCTCAATATGCCCATCAGAAGTCCAGTCTTGCCCTGGACTGAGGGGGGTTTGTCAGGAATCCCACATCGGACAACTATGAAAGTATTAAACAATTTATAATAATATGCAAACCTCCTCCTCTTGAGCTAGCTTTTGAGGGTGAGTTAGGCACTTCTATCAAAAAGAACACAGCCTTTACATATGGTCATGTTGATAAACATGATAGAGATACGGGATCGTGTTTTGTTCATGTTAAAAAAATCGTACTCTCGACTTTATCTCACTTAAACTTGAAATTAACACCAATTCCTTATTTTCTCTATGTTATGCATACAAGACTTTAAAGAATTGCACCTGGTCCAATATGGGAGTGTGTTTAGAGGCATATTTACATACCAAAAATTATAGGTGAATGTAGGAGCTACACAGTGATGTGTTTATCTCGTGTTCATTCAATGTACACATGCAATTGACATTTGAGGGTGTTCATCTATACAGGGTTACATGGGGCGATATTATGCACAATATTTAATTTTGCTGCTCTTGACTTCTTACCTAAAATTTTGTGTTTTTTTAACACATGGAAAACACGATAAGGACATATCTAGTTGTTAGGTAATATGGTGCTATATGATATCACATCCCGTGTTTAATTATGTTACTCCCAACTTCTTAAGTTTGAATTGAGGTAGGTTAACATAGGACAATTATAAGGTCTTGTTCACCACTATGTTTAACTGTATTAAATGACCTTAAGTCCAAACATAAAAAATAGTAAATAACCATCAATTTCAACTTCAATCCATGAGTTTAAAAACACTTAAAAGAAAAGCATAAAAATAAAATGAAATAAATAATAAAGTCAATTTAAAGCTAAAACATGCACTACAAGAATAGTAGGAAATAGCAACGAAAAATTACTGACAGAATGTCTAAATATTCTGTCAGAAAGGTTAACTAGCGACAAAATTTATTGACAGAAAAAGGTATTGGAGATATGGCCATAGGTAAATTTACTGACAAAAATTTTGTGTACAATTAGTGAATATAACGATGATTATTTTGTGTTATATTCGGTCGGTAAATTTACTGACGAAAAATTTACCAACGGATTTGGTATTCCATCAGTAAATTTATATTCTCATTACCGACAGTTTTTTTTCCGTTGATAAATCGAAAGATTTTACCGATGGATTTTTTTCCTATCAGTAAATAACTAAAAACTATTTTTTAAAAATCCACCTTCATGAACAAGAACGACCCACTCCCACACCCTACTGATTTCAAGGCACATCATATAAAATCATCACAATCAATCTAAAACAACTATTTTAAGAACTGCTACTTGGTTTTAGTTCTTTCATAGAATAACTTTCAAAGCATTATCCAAGCATAGAAAGAGATGTACATCCACAAACTACATGCATCAACATCCCTACCAATTTCTATCATATATGTTCAAATTGAAAAATACAACACAGCCAAATCACAATATGAACTCACTGCTAAAGTTCTTTGCATGGTTCCTAATGGTTAATCCATATTTAACTCCTCACACCTTCGAACAACATGAAACAACATGCGACTTGAACTTTTCAAGCTCAGTCAAAACCTCATCCTCTGGCCAATAGAGTAAATGACTCATTTGCTACATCAATTTTTACCAACAAAACCTTTTTCTTTAAGAATCTATCTTCATTATGCCATTTATCTTATTAAAATCAAGAAACCTTCTAAAAGTAATAAGATAGATTGAAAGCAAGTACAGAGGAAAACTATTCACCGGCAATGTGCCCCCTCCACCAGTTGTATCACAATCATCAAACACACTGACAACTATCTAAGGATCATATGTGTTCCAATGGAAATCAACAACCTTGTCTCTGTATACAAGAGTCAAAAAGTTCAGAATCATATGTAGCCAGATCAAAAGCTTCACAATATGCCCTATTTGTAAATAAACACAGTACCTTTATGCTACTATTTTTTCTTTATTCTAGTGTATGTCTTCTTCATATGTTGATCTCTTATATTTATACATTTGTATGAATGTGTTGACAGAAACTGATCCCTGTATTAGTCAGCCACAGCTAGCTAATAAGAGATCCAGAAATGAAAAAGGAAAACATGGGCTCAAGCATTAAGGAACCAACACTAAGCATGATTGTGAACTTGATACTTCTTGCCTTTATATTTACGCAATAGACTAATGAAGAATGGGCACAGACGTTACCTTGTTTCCCATGTAGCTCATAAGACCAACTCCAACAGGGTAGACCTTTAAATGATTTATATGCCTTCTTAACCTCTTACGAACCCAAACAAATACATATATACTAACCATTTGCTTGCTCACAATACGTACACACTTAGGACATGACTTCCAATTATGCTAGAGGCACTCATTGCTAACAATCTATCATCTTCTTCATCAGATACTCCACATTAACATACTCGAGAGTATCAAGAGCATTAGGAATCTCAAGTCCTTTTTATTGCTTCCCCCCACATTTTGCTCAAGTTTCCAAGGCTGTGGTGAAATCTTTTTAGGCCATTATCTTCCAATTAAAAATTTTTGGGACAGAGAAGTGAAAATGATTGTCTCCCTAGGTAAGGAATTTTTCTTTCTAGGATTTCCCACCCTCATCCATGAATATTGCTGGTTTAAACTACTCTGGTTTAACCCATTCTTCTTTGTCATGCGTGATTGCCCACATGTTGACCATAGTTGTTGCTCCTACAAGAATGAAGCACAAAAACTCATCCCAACATCACAACTAAAATAACGTCTTGTCCCTTCTATCACTAACATTTATGCCTTAAAGTTATTTTCCTATCATAAAATACACAAATAAACAAAAGCAATCAAATACCCAAATTAACTTTCATCCAATATACAAAAAAATACATAATAGTGGTTGCAAAAATACCTCAACCGAAAGACACGATGACAATAGTCGGAGAAGATAATGCCGAGAGGGACGTAGCAGGAAGAAGAAGACGCAGGGGAGAGGAGAGCTTTGGGTGAGTTTAATGTAAAAGAACACGATATCGTTTAGTTAAAATTTACCGTCGAAAAAATTTCATCAATAAACTCAAACTTTTTTTATTCCGCTTCGCCTTATTTACCGATGGGTCGCTAAAGTTCGTTGCAAATTTGTCGGGAATTTACTGACGGAAAATTTCCATCGATAAACTAAAATTTTTTTCATTCTGTCAATAATTCCCGCCTTCTTTACCAACGTGCACCTTGTATCGTCGCTAAAGTCCGTCACAAATTTTATTGGGATGACTTTCCTCTATATTTAGCGATGAATATTAGTACCGAGGTTAAATGAAATTTTTTCTGTCAATTTTACTGACAAAAATTGTGTTTCTGTCAGTAATTTGTAACGATATATTTTCTGTCGGTAATTTTCCATTGCTATTTCTCGCTTTTCTTGTAGTGATGTAAAACATTAGGTTACATCCCAATCAGTGCTTCTTTACTACTTTTTTAGTTGGATTTCCTTTTGGGCATCTTACACATCATCAATGTAGTGGAATTTGGATGTAACTTGATCTTGATGCCTAATGTAAATAGCCATAAAAGGAAATCCTAGACAATTGTAAAAGGTCATGACCATTTAGATTTAAACTTACCCAAAAATAGTCAAGTTAGAAATTATAAAGAAAAACTCGAACTTTTGGTTTAAACTCTTTAGTATGCTTCAGTTGTTTTTCATACCTCCTTTTGCCTTTTATTTTTATATCATTTTCATAGTTCATATTGCACCATTCATCTAGCTTATTGATTTGGAGTATACATCTTTTATTTATAAAGTTAAATCATAGTTGAGAACTTTTATAACCTAAAAAGCTTTATGCTCTAGATTCTCTAGTAGGTGACATTATCTTCCATAAATTAACCTAAATGGTGTGGTGCCAATAGGTGTTTTGTAAGTAGTAATAAAAGCCCATAAAGCATTATCTAATCTTGCAAACCAATCGATCCTAGAATGCTTCATGGTATTTTCCAATAACCTCTTTACTTACCTATTGGTTACTTCCACTTAGCCACAAATTTGGGAGTGATATGAGGTAGCGATTTTTTATGTAACAACAAACCTTTTAAGCACCTTTTTTGAATTAAGGGTTACAAAAGTCTATACCTCTATCACTAATTATAGTTGTAGAAGTACCGAATCATGTTAATAATATTTTTAGGAATTTAACAACTACTCTGGCATCATTAGTAGGCAAAGCTTGAGCCTCAACCCACTTTGAGACATACTAAACTATAACTAGGATATATTTATTACTCAATGGTGCAGAAAATGGACCTATGAAATCTACACTCTACATATTAAACATTTCAAAACATAAATAGCTAGCTTGGGGCATTTTATCCCCCTAAGTGATATTACCTATTGGTTGAATTGTTTTATATAAAAAATACACGATATAGATATAACTAGCACTATCAAGTATGGGTTGATCCTACAAGGACTAAAATTATTTGTACTAATTGTCTTTTTATTATCTAATATAACAAATTATGGCAATGGAAATTGAAGTGATTCAAAATTAAGGTAACTAAATAAAATAAATCAACCAAATTGATTAAATAGAGTAAATATTAAACTAAAAAATAATCAATGAAGATAGTGGTACTTAGATTTTGATTCTTCCTAAGACTTTAATACAGTTACAATTTCACACATCAATTTAAACTAAAGTTGAATAGATTATGGAAATTCCTTAATTATGGTCATGTCTTTTTTAAGATTATTAACAACTAATCCTAGGTTGATTAACTGAAATATCTTTTTAATTAAAACCCCTAGAACTGCATTAATCGATTTATGAATTTCTCTATTATATATAACTATAATTTGGAAGATTTATATTAACCTATCTCTAGGTTTGCATGTCCTTTAGATTATGTTAGATTTCTCAATCTCAATTGCATGAAATAACATGCTGGCAATATTAATTCAAGAATAATAAAGAACACATAATTAAATCTCAATAAAACTAAAGAACAAATTAAATTAAAAGAAAATCATTATAAGGTCTATGCCATGGTTTATATTATCTACGTACCATAAAGGATTTAGTTCCTAATTATATCAAACATATTATCAAAACTAAAGAGAAAACATAAATTAAAGGAAACATGATGAAATCCACTTTTGATTGATTGAAATTCATTCTAAATAACTCTCCTTGCTTGCTCTTCATTTTCTTTGTCATTCTAGGTCTTCTATTTATGTATCTCGAGCTTCTCTTTACTTTCATTTTTAATTTTGCCTTTTATAGTTTGAAAATTAGGTTTTGGGAACAAGCCTGAGTATTTAAAATCACAAGATCTACAAACATAGGATTAAAATGTGAACATAAGAAAGTATATGAGCGTTTTCATCTCTAACAGAGGTGTATTCATGACCATGTAACTCTGTGAAACTGGTGCTCATCTCACACAATGTAACGCTTTAAAATTTTAAAACATCTTTTCTTGTGTGAAATATAGCCATGTCAAAGTATATAAGTATATGGTGTGTTGATGCCCATATACTTTGAACACACCATATACTTTTCCTACAACTTAATAACTTCATCAACAGATCCAAATCACCCCAAAGTTGTCCAAATTCGTTCTTTTTGTCTAATAAGGTGAATTTATAACCTAAAAAATTATAACAAATTAAGTACCATAAATAATAAAAATACTAAAATAAATAAGTGAAATGCACTAAATATAAACCTAAAAATATGAACAATTAAACACTTATCAATCTTCCCTACATTTAAACATTTGCTTGTCTTTAACCAAATCAATTTCATTACTCAACTTAATAAGAATCAAATATGAAAAAGTATTAAACACATCAAAGATATCCATCAATACTTGCCATTATCCATTCGATTATAAAGTTCACTGACTTTTTAAGCACTTAGTTACTTATATAAAATTATAATCATTATAATTCACTCCACAATTCTTAAAATTTCAACTTAATCACCATCATTCCACTTAATGCATAAAGGGAACATACATGAGAAAAAAATGCTAAAACTTTTAAGCGTTTACTTGCCCTTAAAAAACACTACATTTAAACAACATACAAGCATTTATAAGCTTATTTGAAAAGTCGGCCTTTTGACATGAGGTTACCTTGTCAAGAATACCTAGGTTACTCAACTATGTCACACTCTCAAATGACTACTAGCACAACTCTTTAACTTTGACCTTTTTATTAGTAAAAAGATAGTAGAGTGAAATTATTTATGCTCATTTATTCACATATTATATTTTTATTTGTGGGGTAATGAAAATGATTAAAAAGAAGTCATATTTAGCTTAATGCATGCAAAAATTATACAAAAAGTATCATAATGCAAATCAGGTATCTATTCTCAAAACTAATGAGCAAAATTGAAATAAACTTAATCATCAAAACTCATAAGTATTTGCCTAAATAAATCAAATTATAATTATAACTAAACTCATAATGGATTATCTTTATCAACATCCCTTTTTTAAAAAAATCCTGAATTAGTCATTATTAAGTCATTTATAACAAAATTGACAAGTCTGATTGCTAATTCCCTCCCCTAAACTTAAGTTTCACATTATTTTCAATGTAAAAAACAAGCAAGAATAATGAAAATATGATAAATAATGGGAGGAGGTGAAGGTAATCGATACTCCCCTGATAGTAAAAGATTTCTAGCCTTCTACATTGTCATTATCTAGTTTCAGTGAAATTTTATTTCTTTAATAGCCTATGGAACTCCATCAAATCTCAACTCACAAAATTACAAACATAAGAATAAACCAATGAGAACAACTAAACTATTAATGAAAATCCTATAAGCTACTCAATTAAAATAAGAACACCTAATTTTTTTTGTTGTATCTTATCCAATGCTTTTTTGTAAGTCTTTTAGTTAAACTCCTCAATAAGCCCTTCCTTAACCTAAATCTAAAATTAAAGGCTTTCTTCTACCCATGTTCCCAAATAAGGTCTCATTATACTGCAAACCAATATGATGTTATATAATAAGGATATATGATGTAAAATTAATAAAATCAACTTTTTGATGCTTTTTTTAGTAGCAAACTATCAATATCAAAAAGAATCATAACCCTCTATACATCTTTGGTTGACTCTCATAGTTTATTTTCTGGGACATATGAGTGCTCCATACATAAAATGATTGTCGATAATTTCTTTATAGCCTCCTTATTTGACTCCTCCTCTTTATCTTCATCTTTCTCCTTTTTTGTCTCTTTTTGAACAATAGTTTTTTTCCTTTTCTTTAACCTCTAGATCCTTTCCACTCCTCAAATTCATTATATTCACTTATTCCTTCAAATTTGACATAGTGTATCTAGATAAAACACTTGGCTTTTCTTTGAAAAGAAGCTCAATGAGTTGCCCAATTAGAAGTCATATATTATGGAAAGAGGCAAATGGCTCTTAATTTTCATAGATGATAACCTCGATTATAGTAATATGTAACCTCGATTATAGTAATATCTTTTATAAAGAGCTCATTAATACATTGATCCTCCTATTACTACTGTTGTTGTAGAAATCCAAGTGAAACTTAATCATTCCATAAAAGGTTATGATAGGTGCTCCACCCTAAATTGCAAATATTACTATAAGGGATGTTTGGAGGCCAGTTCCCTATGAAAATTGGATGCTCCCATATATATTCTAGTGCCTACAATTTGTGATTAGGGTGACCACTACAAAAATGTCATAACACATCATAAATACTAGTTGAGCTTCCAAGTACATATTACCACGCCTCTCATTCCAAGCTTCTAATACTACCATAAGTGATGAGAAAATATAATCTTGAGATAATACTATCCTCTCCATCATTCCATTATGTTTAGTAGCTATAATAATAAAAAATCCTAAAATTAAGTCATAAACACAAGATTAAAAAAGAGAGCTATTAAAAAATAAATAAACATACAAAAGATGTGAAAGAAAAACAACAACTATAGTAATAAAAATTAGGTATTCCTCATATACTAGTCCCCATAAATGGTGCCAAAACCTTGATTGATTTGTTTTCTACCACAAAGGTATGATGTAGGTGCACCTATCACTAATGAGTATAAGTTGATCCAACAAGGACTAGAATTACTAATACTGATTTTATTTCTATTATATAGTGTAAAAATTATAGAGATGGAAATTGATCAAATTCAAAGTTAGAAAAATAAATTGACATAAATCAATACAATTAATTAACTATAATGGAGATTAAACTTAGAAACAATTAGTGAAGATAATGGTACTCAGAAGTTGAATCCCCCTAAGACTTCTAATACAATTAAGACTTCACACATCAATTTAATCAAAAGTTCAATGGACTATGGAAATTTCTTAATTATGCTATTATCAATCTCAAAACTATTAACAGTTAATCCTATGTTAATTAATTGAAATCTCTTTCTATTTAAAACCCTTATAATTGTATTATAAGATTTATAAATTCCAATATTAGGTTTGATCTTAATCTGAAAGACTTATATCGACCTATCTCTAGGTTTGTATGCAATTCCTTTCATTTATGGTAAATCCATTCATACATACGATTTTTTAATCTCAACTGTATGGAATCGAATATAAATTAATATACTAAAAATATTAACTGCTATAAGGGCGTATAAAGAAGAGATGATCTCTTGTTTCCACATGGATCTTGCATAATGGACATGTTCTGTCCATTTGCAGATAATGAATTCTATCAACAGTATTAAGCCTATTTAGGATTGCTAACCATAGTATGAAAGAAACCTTTGGGGTTAGACCTTACTAAAAAACTCCGTGCCATTCCACCTTTTGTTTCCTACATCTTAGAAGATTTCTTGTAGCCTTGTTTGTGAGTTTAAGAATGGGTAGGGTCTACCAGTAGAAAGTGTCCAGAGAGTTAGGTTGGGGAAGATATGTTAGTTGAAGATGCCTTAGGTTTTGAAGAAAGTTTCAAGTGCCTTTTGTGATCATTGAGCTAAGTTTAAGTTTGAGTGAGGTAGTTTGAGGACTACTTAAACTGTCGTATTGATGTATAAGATGTCCTAAACTAGTCCAGTTGTTATACTAGACATACATCAAATTGTCATTCTTAATTTTACAGAGAACCCTTATAAGACTTTTTCCCTCAATTTCAGTATTTGGTTGAGAAAATAAAAGTGTGAGATTGATTTCTTAATACTCCATAGACTTCTTTCCTTGATAAAATAAGAGTGTAACCCTAAAGAGAGTTTTTATTCATAAGGATCCACCATAGTCTTTTCAAGATTAGGATTTGATTTATGGTTTTGATAGGAGTTATGTTTAACCCTCCTTCATCCTTAGGAAAACAAATATAAGCTCATTTCACTTTAGCTGAACCTTTGACACCATTTGTGTGGCTCTATAAGAAGTTCTTAAAGATTCTTTTAATGATTTTGATGATACCTTAAGAGAGAAAGATGTGAGACCTCTAGTAAATATAGAGAGAGTTTAACACCGATTTGATGTGTTGAACCTTCCTTGTATATGACAAAGACTTGTTAACCCACGAACTGACTCTTCTTTGTATTTTCTTTAGTAGTGGGATGCATTCCACATATGAGAGTTTTTTAGTAGAAATTGGTAATCCAAGATACAGAAGAGGTGTCTCTTTAAAAAGCATTCCAATTTATTGAGAGATGTGAGGGCCCAAAGTAGTAGCTTTTCTGGATAGAAGGAAATGGCTCTTTTTGAGGTTGAATTTTAGTCTAGAGAAGTTTCTGAATTTGATAAATGCTGCCATATAAATTTGTATGGAGTCCATCAAGGCCCTGCAAAATAAAAGTAAATCATCTGCAAAGCAAAGTTTATTCAAATTGATTTTCTTTCATTTAACATGGTATTAGAATTTTAGGTTTTTGAGCACTTCAAGCTTGATAAGGGGGTTAAGACTCTCCATACAAAGGATAAAAAGGTAAGAGGATAAGGGGTCCCTTTGCCTAATTCCTCTTGTTGCATTAAAGAGTATGGTAGGAGTACCATTGATTAGATTAGACAAGGAGGAGGTTAAGATACATTCTTTAATCCACTTTATAAAGATCATTGGAAATCCGTAAGCCATCAGCAAAGTCCATAAGAAGTCTTAACTCACACTATCAAAAGCTTTGTGGAAATCAATCTTGATCATGCAATTTAGAGAGTAATTTGATCTAGAGTAGCCTTTTAGGAGCTCTTTTACAATTAGAAAGTTGTCTCCTATATGTCTATCTTGTATAAAAGCGCCTTGGTTGTCATTAATTAGCAGAGTTAGGGTTTTTTTAGTCTTAAGGCATATATCTTGGATATGATTGTGTAGAGGAAATTAGTACATCCAATAGGTCTGAATTCTCTAAAAATGTGTAGGATTGGAGCAATTGGGAATCAAACAAATAAAGGTTCTATTAATCTTTTTTAGTAAGATCCCTTTAAAAAATAATTCTTTGATTGCCTCTATAACAAACTGATCTGTCTCACTCCAAGACATAAGGAAGAAGTACCCATTTAGGCCATTAGGGCCAGGAGCTTTAGAGCCATCCATGACAAAAACCGCAGCTTTTATTTCTAAATTTTCTACTAGTTTTATGAGAAGTTCCACTTCTGCTGATTTGATTTGTTTGAGAGATAGGGATCTAAGTTCAACTAATGTAACATTTGAAGAGTTAAGAGTTCCTAGTAGGTCTTTCTAAGTTCAACTAACGTAACATTTGAAGAGTTAAGAGTTCCTAGTAGGTCTTTAAAGTACTTTACTGCCTCCTCTTGAATTGCTTGTTATGTCTGAAGAATAGCTCTTTGGAAGTTATAGAATGGATTTTTTTTAATTATTTTTCCTCGTAAGAATGGAGTTGAAAAAGAATCTAATGCAGTTGTCAGAATCTTTTAACTAACATACTCTAACTCTTTGTCACAAGAGAATGTTGTGAATGCATGTAGCCTTCATGAATTATGATAACACATTCTTTTCTCTATCAAGTAGTGCTAGACCCCGATTTTTAAGTGGAATTTAGAAATAAGAAATGATATAAAATAAGTGTTATATATATATGTTGTATGTAT
>JANIJH010011805.1:0-12286 GCA_024520975.1 Erythroxylum areolatum | reverse complement strand
TTTGTGTTGGATGCCGCGGTATAACCCGCAAACACACGCTGGGTGGGAAATGCTAGCCCAGGTGTGGGGTCCAACATCTGTTGTGCTTAATAGCCTCTTTTTCCAAATCTAATTCCTCAGCCCCTACTTTTCTTTTCTACCTTTACTTTTCCTTTCCATTTACCAAATAATAATTACCTAGACCTTTCCCCTAGTTTTTTCCTTGTTCAAGAATTTTTCCCCTTAGTACCTTTAGAGATGTAGACCAAAGCTTCCTCACTTCATTGCTTACCCCAAAATACAATCATACATATTCCTTTGTTTATTTAACCTCCAACTTTGCCCCCTTCCAATCATGTATTTAAGGTTACATGTCTGTAGTACTTCTCCCTTAATCTTAGAATGGCCAACCTATCATCAACCCTCCCTTGGAAGTGTTAAAGGAAGTTGCCACAAAATGGTTTAGCTCACTTACTAGTTATGTCTTTGATAAAGAACCAACTTTCGGACACTTTATGAATGGACAAAGAGGAAATGAAAAGGCTTTTGGCTTGATTGATATTCTTATTGAATTTTTAATATAGGTAGAGTGTAGAATCCACTAACAAGAATTGGGCTTGGGTCAACTATTGTCCAAATAACTAGAACTAGTTGTTTAGATAGTTGACCCTTACCACTTATAAACCCTTTAACATTTTTATGTTTAGTCAATACGGGATATTCTAACACTCCCCCTCAAGTACAACTGGGACTGGACATCTAGTTGTCACTTGAAATATACGCAGTGGTAATCGAACTGGGCCGCTGGGACTAGACATCTAGACGAACAATCGGAAAATTAATAATCCGAACCAAACCTACTCTGATATCATATTGAATTTTTAATATGGGCAGAGTGTAGAGTCCACTAACCAGAATTGGGCTTGGGTCAACCATTGTCCAAATAACTAGAACTAGTTGTTTAGATAGTTGACCCTTACCACTTATAAAATGTATGAACAGCAGAGAAGGAGAAGAAAATTGTATTTATTTTAGTTATATTACTGTGGCTTTTATAGCCAAATACAACAGATATGCTAAGCTAAAACTAAGGGAAAATGATATGAACAAATCAAATATACACTAAGAATCAAGGAATCAAATATACACAGCGTCAAGGAAATCAAGATAACATTGAATGAGTCTGCTCATATCCAAATCAGGTACTGATATCGTAACAAATTTGCACATATCCAAATTAGCTGTTAATATCTTAACATGCCCCCTCAAGCTGAAGACGAAGAAGGCTGAAGACGAAGCTTGTCACAATGACGCAAAAATAGACGAGAGCTTAAAGGTTTTGCCATTATGTCAGCAATCTGATATTGACCTGATATAAATTTAATTTGAACCTTTTTTTTGTTATACTTGGTCTCTCACAAAATGAAAATCTAGGTCAATATGCTTCGTTTGAGCATGAAAAACTGGATTTGATTTCAAGTAAATTGCCCCAATGTTATCACACCATAAGGTTGCTAGTGAAACTTGATACCCAAGTTCAGATAGCAAGGACAAAAGCCACATAATCTCAGATGTAGCATGAGCAATAGAATGGTATTCACTTTCCATTGAAGATCGAGCAATAGTGGACTGTTTCTTAGATGACCATGATATTAAGTTATTCCCCAAATAAATTGCATAACCAAATGTTGATTTTTGATCATCAGGGCAGCCAGCCCAATCACTATCTGAAAAACATTGTATAGATATTGGAGAAGTATTAGAGAAGAAGAGACCCATAGAAGCAGTACCGTTGAGATAACGCAACAAACGTTTGGTTGCTATCCAGTGATCTTGCGTTGGTTGATGCATGAACTATGTAAGTTTGTTAACTGTGAAGGACACATCTGGTCTAGTGAGAGTAACATATTGAAGAGAATCAACAAGATGCCGAAATTGTTCTCCGTTAGACATGAGTTCACCACCATGCTTAGATAGTGATGGACTGGTAGCCATAGGAGTCAAGGTTGCCTTGCTGTCAATCATGTTAAACTGATGCAATAAATCATGGACATGTTTCTGCTATGATAGCACAATTCCAGAGAATTTCGGAAGCACTTCAATGCCTAAAAAATAATGCAACTTGTCAAGATCTCTAACCAAAAACGCAGACTATAAAGCTTGTAGAAAAAATTCTAACTTGTTAGAATCAGAGCATATGAGCAAAATATCATCAACATAGATTAAAATGAAGCATTTAATATTACCCTCCCTATAAATGAACAAAGAAGTGTCTGCGTTGGAATCTTGAAACCTAATCTGTAACAAAAAAAGTACCCAATCGTTGAAACCAAGCACGCGATGCCTGCCGGAGCCCATACAAAGATTTCTGTAACTTACAAACATAATCCAAATGAATGGAATCAATGATCCTAGGTGGCTGAGCCATATATATATATATACTCCTCAAGATATCCATGCAAGAACGCATTAGATATATCCAACTGCCTAATTGGCCATTTAGACATATTAGCAATAGACAATACTGTGCGAATTGTTGTTGCTTTAACTATCGGGCTGAAGGTCTCATTGTAATCAATTCTAGGTTTCTAAGAGAAACCCTTTGCAACCAAACGAGCCTTATAGTGCTCAGTATCTCCATTAGCTTTCCGTTTAATGCGAAATAGCCGTTTATTTTCCACAATGTTGGTATTTGGAGGGGGAGGAACCGACTGCCATGGCTTGCCTCCATTAAAGATGAGTCTGAGCTTGATTGTAGGTCTGAGGTTCATGAGACAAAAAATCAAGCTTGGTTGTACAGATTAAAGCATGTCGTCTTTGTCTAGTGGATGGTCGAAGTTGCATTGGGTGAGTTCGGATGGGGTTCTGTGGTAGAGTAATTGGCGGAAAGTGAGAGGAAAGGTCGACTACAAGGTCTAAAGTTGGTAAATTTTGTGAATTGACATATGGGATGATTTGGTTGTGAGGGGAAGAAGACATACTGGATGTAGGAGTCTGATTATTGTCAGATGTAGGTGCTGGTGAATGATTTGGATTTGGCAAGTTGTTTGTCGTTGAATTAGACTTTGCATATAAATTTGTATTAGATAAAGTCGTACCTGATTCAACTAGAGTGCCCAAGTGATGCGGTATTTGATTTGTGATAGAAAGCCACGATGTAGTAGGTGGAGGTGGAATAGTACCTGTAGATAATTGAGAACCAAGAAATGTGTTTGAATCAAACTTGACATGCCTAGCTAGATAAACACACTTTGACGTGGGATCTAGACAACGATGAGTATGATGGGAAGGACTTGTTCCTAAATAAATACACAGTATGGACTTGAATGAAAATTTGTGGTTAGAATACGGTCTAAGAAATGGATAGATGGTACAACCAAAAGGTTGTTGGGCAAGATAATTTGGTGAAGACTTATACAAACATATAAACAGACTATGATTTTGAATGGTTGGTTACGGCATTATATTTATAAATTGAACACTATTTTTAGCAGCATAGTTCCAGTATTGTAAAGGTAATTTAGCATAAGAAAGCAATGTAATAGTAGTATCAATGACATGATGAATTTTTCTTTCTGCGGTACCATTTTGTTCGTGAGGGTAAGGACATGCTATCCTATGAATTATACCAGTCTGTTGAAAATATTTATGCAATTTCTGGTATTCCCCTCCCCAATCAGAATGAAAAGCTAATATTTTTTAATTAAATTGACGTTCTATAAGAGATTGAAATGGAAGAAACATGGCATAGACATCACTTTTATTTTTCAACAAATATAGCCAAGTAAAACGAGTGACAATGTCAATAAAAAGCAGAATATATTTATGACCTAAACTAGACACAATAGGAGCATAGCCCCAAACATCAGAGTGAATTATTTGAAAGGGACCTGTGCTCTTATGTTTAATAGAAGCTAAGGAAAGTCTAGATAATTTTCCTAAGTTGCAAGCAGAACAAGGATTAAAATGAAAACTAGAGCAAGGTAACTTGAAATCTTTGATTATTTTGGACACAATCCTACAATGTGGATGACCCAAGGCAGAATGCCAATCAGAAAACAAACGAACAGTGGCTATCATGGCGGACTTCAAGGGTGATTTAAGAGAATAGATACCATCTTCACTTGGACCCCGCAGAAGAATCTTTTTCTTGACCTGATCCTTAACAAAAAAAAGTGAGGCCAAAATTCAAAGATATAACAATTTTTAGTAGTGAATTTCTGAACAGTCAAAAGATTTTTTACAATTTTAGGAACAAAAAGGGTATTTTTGAAATGAAGGGGACCATTGGAAGAGGGAATGGTAATCGTACCAGTGTGAGAAATTGGTAAGCCAACACCATTTCCAACATGAAGATGATCATTACCCTGATATTCAGTAGCAGCGCTTAATGATTGAATATTAGGCGTGAGATGGTAATTGGTTGCAGTAACAGGGTGCCAATTGTTTGTGGAAGGTAATGCAGTGGAGTAGTTTGCCAATGGTGGAGGGGGTGGATAGTAATTCATCATTGGAGGAGGTAATGGGTAATAGGGTGAGGGTGATGGACAATTGTAAGAGTAATTGGCCATTGGTGATGGGTAATAGGTTTGGTTGTAATTTTGATTTTGATTTGGGGGTTGGTAGCGACGATGACATTTGTCTGCCGTATGATTTCGGTATCCACATATTTGACAAGGACCTTTAGGTTTGGAAGTTGAATTCTTTTGCCAATTGGAATTTGAACTTGACATTGGAAGCAATGGTGGGAGAGGGTTGTTAAAGAATTGCCGAGAGGCCATATTGGCCTGAGGTGGGTCATGGCAGCTTTTGAGAAGTATTTCATGAGTAGTAAGTTGACCATAAAGCTCATAAAATGGTACAGGGTCAGGACGAAGGTTTAAGGCAATGATAATATTATGGTATTTGATGCCAATATTTCTGTAAATGATGGCATTGAATTTTGCTGTAGAGAGAGGTCCACCATTAGCCTGTAATTCATATTTTAATGCCTTGACACGTTGAAGATAGGCAGAGATTAATAAATCATTCTTCTTGAATTCCTGAAGTTCAATATGAATCTGAAGTTCTTGGTTTTGATAAATAGAACCGAAAGCTTGTGCTAAGGCTTGCCAGACAGCTTGAGAGGAGTTTAACCCAACAATATATGAGAAAACTTCTTCAGAGAGAGAGGAGTGAAGCTAGGAATGCAAGAGTTGGTCCTGTTTGAACCAAGTAGCATATTCCGGATTAGGACCATCAATTGTTAGGTCAGATGGGGATTTGATTGTATTTGCCTATGCGGAAGAGCCATCAATGAGGTGGTTTAGATTGTGATAGTTTAGGAGAGCTTGGAACTGGGTTTTCCATGCCAGATAATTGGTGGGTTTTAGTTTAACAGAGAAAGAATGCTGAGCATTAGTAGGATGGGAAGAGATTTGGTTTGGTGTTTCAGCCATTAGTTTGCTCTGATACCATGTACGAACAGTAGGGAAGGAGATGAAAATTGTATTTATTTTAGTTACAGTACTGTGGCTTTTATAGCCAAATACAACAGATATGCTAAGCTAAAACTAAGGGAAAATGATCTGAACAAATCAAATATACACCAACAATCAAGGAATCAAATATACACAGCGTCAGGGAAATCAAGACAACGTTGAATGAGTCTGCTCATATCCAAATCAGCTGCTGATATCATAACAGATCTGCACATATCCAAATCAACTGCTGATATCTTAACAGTTCTCATCATAGAGGAGGGTCATTTCATAATTAAATTGAACACAAAAATTGAGGCACACAAGGTACTAGGTGGTGTTCCCTAAGATCTATGTGATCGTCCCGTTTTGCTCTACAAATAGCAATTTAGAATTGAAACTTTAACTTGAATAACAAGAAGATGCTACTGTAGATTAGCCTTTATAATGTCTCGCAAGAGTAATGATTCCACTAATGCAAGTAGCTAAAAATGGAGAATTATTTAAGGATATTACATTGGTGACTATCATTAGAGGTCCCATCCTCGTAACTAAGGCAAAGAGTGGAAGCATATGGGTAGCTTCTTTAAAACTGACACTAATGATGAATTAATGGCTAGTGGTTGAAGAAAGTAAGGAAGTCAATATAGATTTGTCTCAAATTTTATCCTCGGATAGTAAAGCAACACTAGGAGGAAGCTCCTTAGTGCCAAATGGCGATGGACCATAAGTAGAAGCAGGATGCCTTTAAGGATTGATGGTAACACAAGTAGATAAAAATGGAAATGATTGATATAATATGCTTTTGAAATCTTTTACAAGCTAACTTTTACTAGCTTAGTGAGAGAAGCTCTTCCATCTCCCTAACTTACCGACCCAGCATAATTACTATTTTGCCCTTGTTATTTCCATTTTTGGAAATCTTTTTTCTCACATAGTTCTTCTCTCCCACCTGGTTATTGGAGCAGCAAGGTGGAGGTGGTTGTCGCATCTCCGAAAGGCCCTTTTTTAGGCCTTTCAAACAGTTACAGAGATAAGGTAACCCTCCTTTTCTAAAGAGGATTTTCAAATCCTCTTTTGTTAGTTGTTGGTAGAACCATAATATGTCAAACGGCTAGGAGAAACAAGGTTTAAGATAGCTGAATCTGAAACTTCTTGGCTTATCGAAGCATAGACTGAAAAATTACAGGAGCTACATCACAAAGGTATACTAAAACATTTTCAGGATGTTGTTAAAGATGGGATTGTCTCCCCTCCGATTGAGCTTCTCCAAGCTAGTGCTAGAGCTTGATCTTCCACGTTGGTAGGATTTTTTGGTCCAAACACGTAGCATTCCTTATAGTGTTTTCTTAGCAAAAAGCTAAATGGGACAAAAAGAGTAGGGAAAAAGTTATGCTTAGAGAGGATGGCACAATTTTGCTAAAGTTCGGATGAATGTGAATTTGGTAGAACTAATTAAACAAGGGCTTTAACATATAGGTGATCAACCTTTGTTTGTACAGCAATGGAATTCGGGTTTGACGCTCGATAATGGAGGAATTGAAGCCTTACCGATATGGATTAATTTTCATAATCTTCCTATGGAGTTTTGGACCATTGATGGATTAAGTTTCTTTGCAAGTTCATTAGGGAAACCATTATGTATGCATTCCCAAACAGCTATGATGCAACGGGTATGTTATATCAAGCTCTGTATTGAAATTTAAAAAACCATGCTTCTGCCAGATATGATATTTGTCAATAGACTAGGAGAAAATGGAGAGTTTGAATAGGTAGAAATTCAAGTCACATATCTATGGAAACCTAGCAATACTACCAAAAAAAAGGGTTCCCACTAGCAAAATGTTTAAAACCAGTTGGTATGCCAAATTATTGGCTGATGTTGTAGCTCTATCATCTTCGGTTCTTATTCACACCTGTAAAAATATAACAGGTCATCATGTAAACCTTGATTTACTCCCTAACCCCTTAGAGGTTGCAGTGACAGTTGTTTAACAGACCGAAGATAACCCAGAGATAAATATTGAACTCCTTCTTTGTTCTTCATCAGGAATTGACATTTTAATCGAGAAGATCGACTTAGATATTTTTTTATAAATTCTGGATCAACTAGCCTAGCTGTAGACAACTCCCTTATAGAGAATTCTGATAATAAGGATGAGGATGAGGTCTTGGACTAAGAAGTAAACATGACTACTGCCTCTAGTATGATTGTTTCTCACTTGGATGCTGTTGATTTTCAAATGCACTTTACTAAATCTAGAAGGCAATAAACTCAAAAAAAGGTAAGCAAAAAACCCAAGGGGCTTCCTCCGAACATGGCGATCCTAGTATTGAACACTAGAGGGTTGAACAATTCTTTAAAAAGGAATGTAGTAAGAGAGTTGGTTAAGGAAAAGAAGATAGCACTAGCTGGACTTTTAGAAACTAAAATAAAAGATCCTTCCTCACTTATTGGTACTTGTTTTTTGGGAGCTAATTAGTAGCTATATTCTAACTATAACTCATACTTTAATGGTCATGTCATCTACCTCTTTAATGTTGATCTTCTTGAAGTGTTAGTGCTACAACTATTGCATATACAATGTCAGTTTAAGAACTTCGGGGTTAATTTTGAATTGTCTATAGTTTATGCCTCCAACTTCAGATTTCAATGTGAAAAGCTTTGGATGGGTCTTCAAACTATATAACAAACCTACAAAGCCTTAGCTGGTAGTGCGAGATTTCAATTGCTCACTGAATTCCTTTAAAATTGAAGGTGGTCGAAACTTCCATTTTAGACTAACAAAAGAGCTCACTAATTTTTTGTTAAATATGGATTTGGTTGATCATAGTTCCACTGGTAGGCACCTTACATGGTCTAATAACCACTATGTTAGTATGATCATTCAGAAAAAATTGGATCAAACACTTGTGAACTCCATTTGGTTAAATCAGTATCCATATTCTTTTATTGATTTTGGTGAAGCATTGTCTTCGGAACGCACTTTTTTGCTAATAAAAAATTAGATGATTTCCATTTAAAGTGCAAGCCAGTTAGGTTTATCAATGCTATTGTAGACATGGAGAGATTTCTTGATATCGTTCACGGCTATCGGAACACTGAAGTGAATGGATTTAAAGCATTTCAATTTATACAAAAATTGAATCTGATAAGAGCTATTATCAAATACTTTCTGCGTGGTAGGAATTTTGACATTCAAACACTTAAGCAGAGCCTTATATTTGCTCAAAACACTTCTTATGATCAGCCTTCTAAACCTGAAATTAAACATGTAAAGATGACATGTCTGTATGACTATCAAGTTGCTCTTGTATTTCAAAACTTAGTTTTGATGCTGAAATCTTGTATTATTGGCTTAAAGATGATGATGCCAACATGAAATTCTTCCATTCTTAAATAATATTTAGATGGAATTGCAATAAAATTTAAAGTTGCAAAATAGCAAGGGGGAGTGCGGGCATTGAGCATGTTGAATTGGATAATATCATAGAGATGGCCCATACCTTCTTTATTAATTTAATGGGAACAACTGATTCTCCCATGCCAAGTCCTAATGTTTTAAGGCTATTCGATTATAACATTGAAAAAGGAATGAAGGATATGTTGGTTTATCCGGCTATAACTGATTATGTTAAACATACCCTTTTCAATTTACATCCTTTAAAGGTTTCTGGTCTAGATGATTTCACTGCACTATTCTTTTAACTTACATGGGATATCATGGGTTAGCTATTTACTAAAGTGTTTTTGGAGTTTTTTGAATCTACCAAACTACTTCAGGCCATCAATCATTCCTTTATTTGCTTAGTCCTAAAAAAACCAAATTCTAGTCACATGCAAGTCTTTAGTCCTATGTCCTACTGCTTTACTATTTATAAGATGATTTCTAAAATTCTCGTTGAATGCCTCAAGGTAGTTCTTTCTTCTATTGTGAATCCTACACAAGGTGCATTTTTTCCTGAAAGAAATTCGGAAGATAACATTTGACTTTTACAAGAGCTACTAAAGGATTATCATTCGATCAAGGACAAAGTTACTTGATCAAGATTGATTTTTTAAAAGCCTTTAATACAGTTAGTTAGCGATTTATTCAGCTATGTATTAAAACATTGCATCTTCTAGACTTATTTGTTCAATGGATTATAGCCTGTATTAGCATATCTTTGCTAAGTATACTAGTGAATAGTAATCCTAACATACCTTCAAAGTGTTGGAGATATGATCCAAAATTTACTGCAGCAAATATCTGCAGAATCTTCTCAAGATTAGTTAGCAAAATCTGGAATTTATTTTTCTGTTTTTAGTTAAAGCATGTAACAGCTAGTTTCCTATTTTTATGCTAATTAGTTATTTGTAAACCTTTAAATAGGCAAGTCTTGCTCTTCAGTATAATGTAATAAGATCAGTTTTCTTTATCTTTTTATTTCTTAATCTGTTATTGCAATAGTTCTCCACTTAAAATCAAAAATTTGGTATCATAGCCTCGTTGCTTTCATAACTTAGGCGTATCGACATGGCAAACAACGGCATTTCAGTAAATATTGCTCAGCCTTCCATGCCCATTTTCAAGGGAGACAATTACGAATTTTGGAGCATCAAAATGAAAACACTATTCAAGTCACAAGAGTTATGGGACTTGGTGGAAAATGGCTACAATGATAGAGACAAGGAGACCAGACTGAGAGAAAACAAGAAGAAAGATTCAAAGGCCTTGTTCTTCATTCAACAAGCAATCCGTGACTCAATTTTCTCCAACAAAGGAGGCATGGACAACTTTGCAGCTAACATATCATGGCTCATCCACAGTAGTAAGGGTTAAGTTGTAGACACTTAATCGTGAATTCCAAAATTTGCACATGAAGAATGGAGAATTAGTGCAGGATTTTTTAACCAAAATTGAAGCAGTTGTCAACCAAATGAGGTCCTATGGAGAAGAGATCTCAGAAAAGACAGTTGTGACAAAAGTTCTAAGGAATTTGCCTTCTAAATTTGATCATGTGGTTGCAGCTATTGAGGAGTCCAATAATCTGTCCACTTATTCTTTTGATGAGCTTATAGGTTGCTTGCAGTCTCATGAAGCTCGAATCAATCAACCAGAAGAAAAGAATGAAGAAAAGGCATTTCAAGCAAAAGGACAAGGCTCAAGGGAGCAAGAAAAAGCTGCAAGTCAAGGAAGAGGCAGAGGAGGATTTCGAGGAAAGAATTATGACCGTGGTAGAGGCAGAGGAAGAGGATCTGAGCAGTGATATAACAACAATAAAAGCAATATTCAGTGTCATCCATGCAAGAAATATCGACATGTGAAAGCTGAATGTTGGTTTAGAGATAAGCAAGCAAATTTTGCGGAAGAAGCTGATGAAGAAAGCAAATTGTTTATGGCATATGGTGACCCAGCTGACGGACAAGGTGGACAGTGATTTGTTGACAGCGGGGGTTCCAATCATATAACAGGGAAGAAGGCAATCTTTAAGCATCTTGATGAGACTCAGAAAAAGAAGGTCAGATTGGGAGATGATCAAGCAATACAAGTTAAGGGAAAAGGAACGGTGGACATCAAAACTAGCCAAGGTAAAACTAAGCTTTTCCACGATGTTCAATTTGTTCCTAACTTGCATACAATTTGTTAAGTGTTGGATAGTTAATGGCTAGCAGATACTCGGTTACGTTTGATGATGAAAATGCATTATTAAAGAGAAACAATCAGGGCAAGTGATTGTAAATGTGCAAATGACCAAGAACAAAATGTTTCCACTTGAAGTCTCCACTGTGGAAGATTTTGCCTTAGTAGCTGGAGAACAAAATGAGTCAAAGTTGTGGCATCTTCGATATGGACACCTGAATGTGAAAGGGTTGCAGCTGCTAGAAAGAAAAGAAATGGTTCATGGCTTATCGAAAATTCAAACGCTGAATACGTGTGAAGGATGTATCTACGACAAGCAGATCAGAAAGTCATTTCCAATCGAAAAGGCACGAAGAGCCAAAGCTTATCTTGAACTGATCCATTCAGACCTATGTGGTCCCATGAACACAAAGTCACTTGGTGGCAGCAATTACTTCCTTCTCTTCATAGATGATTTCAGCCGAGTAAGTTGGGTTTATTTCTTGAAATCCAAATCAGAAACATTTGAGAATTTCAGGAAATTCAAAGCAATGGTTGAGAAGCAAAGGGGCACCAATATAAAAGTTCTTCGCACAGACAGAGATGGAGAATTTCTTTCAAAGGAATTCAATCAATTTTCTGAAGAAAATGGAATTCGTCATGAGCTAATAGCATCGTATACTCCGAAGCAAAATGGAGTGGCAGAACGTAAGAATAGAACGGTGGTAGAGATGACAAGAAGTTTGTTGAAAAGGAAAGGGTTGCCAAACTCATATTGGGCAGAAGCGGTTGCAACTGTAGTGTATTTGCTAAATATCTCCCCAACAAAAGCAGTCCAAAACTGCACTCCATATGAAGCATGGAAAGGGAGCAAACCAGCTAGCCCAGCAACTACTCCAAGTTCATCCTCAAGATCAACAAGTGAATCTTCAGAGGAGGCGTCACCAAGAAGAGAGTTCTTACAAAGCTGTAATGTAACATCCCACCCCCCTCCTGCAATGGTAAAATGGTAAAATTGGCATAGGATGAGACTAATAGGGACTAATTAGTACTGTTCATGCTTAATAGGACTGATACACCGTATCAATTGTGTACATGAAATTTTGGTATATGCATTCATGATAATTCCCGGTAATTGGGCCTAAAGCAGTTTTATTGGGATTAACGTGGTAAATGGGTTTGAAAAATTATTCTGAGTGCGCTTTTAAGCGTTTTAGATTTTAAGGGATTTTCAGGAATTTTTCT
>JANIJH010011779.1:0-12288 GCA_024520975.1 Erythroxylum areolatum | reverse complement strand
TAAGATAGCATAAAGAATACTTTGTGTAAGAGACCTGAAGAGGCTCTAGAAGGGAAGAAAGAATACTTGTAAATTTGTTGAAGTATAGTGAAATCTCAGACGAACTCTAAGGATTGGACGTAACTCAAGATTTGGGGTGAACCAGTATAAAAATCGCAGCATCTATCTTCTAACCTTTCACTTTATTTTTTTCTTGTTCTTAGACAAGTATATAGAAGTTATTTGCAATTTAATTACATAACTATTTCTATATAACATTTGTGGTATTCTTTAACAGTTTGAAAAAATTATTTTCAAGAAATATCAAAGTTATTGTATTTATGAAATGATTACACAATTCAACCCCCTTCCCCCTTCTTGTGTATCTCGTATATTGTACGTGAATTCTATATTAATTTACTTCAATACTGGCGATCTCTATTTTGAGATGAATATGATTTCTATAGGACATGTGACAACTGTCAGCATACAGGTACATTAGGCTCCCATAGGGAAATGCATCAAACCCCATATTAATTTGTGAGATTTTTTATGTTTGGGATATGGACTTTATGGGCACCTTTCCTTCCTCATTTTGATTTTAATATATTCTGCTTGCAAGTTGATTATGTGTCGAAATGGGTGGAAACAAAAGCCACCTAAACTGACAATTCTCAAGTGGTTGTAGATTTCTTGAAATCTAACATTTTCTCCAAGTTTGGAGTCCCACGAGCCACCATCAGTGACAAGGGGAGTCACTTTTACAACTGGAGGATCGAGGCCATCCTGAAGAAATATCAAGTGATGCATCAAGTCTCAACTGCTTATCACCCTCAAATGAGTGGTTAAGCTAAGGTGTAATATCCTGCCTTTTAAATTGTTGAAGGATTTAAAGTTTTAGACTACTGAGTCACATGAGTGGCCTTATATAGAATGAATTTAGAACATTTATGACATGATTCTATGATTGATTTCATATGCATCATATTAGCTTACACACATGAATTATGATTTAGCAAATAATGCAAAGATATTATATGCACTAAATTGATATATTCTACGGTATGAAACAAAATGAATGTGATACGAAAGTGTATTTCCAATGTCTTATACTTAGGTTTACCAATGATAAGAATTGATTGATTACAATTAGAAAATTGGAATTAGTTGTTACAATTAGGAGATTGATGAAGTGATTTGTACATCTATTCTAGGAAAAATGTTAAATGGCAAGACAAATTGATATATAGAAATTAAGGCTGACTAGACCTATAAAGTAGTGACACATGACATTAAATGACTTAAATAAATAAGTGACAAATGGTGCTATAATTGGGAGACAAATGGCTTAGGGAAATATGAGAAAAATGGACTAGTATTGGAGTGATATTTGGTAGTTAAAGAAGAAGGCATGTAGCATGACTCTTTACATAACAATTGTCATGACAACTGTCTTAATACTTACCACACAATTGTAACCCACGACACCCATACTTATGGATGGTGATCTTTTCTTTTGTTTCTACTATTTTATTCTCCTTCTTCCTCCTTCTCACCACCGAAACTCACTTCTCCTTCATAGCTTTGATTCTTTGCATGAATTATGTCCAATTCTTATCTTGAAATTGAGAACATCTTGCGTGTATGGAGAGTTAAGTTAGACTTGATGAATTGAGGTGGAACTTGAGCTAAACAAGTAAGTAAAGTATTGATCTTTATAGCATGTTATAATAGAAAGATTATGATGATTGAATTAGGATGGATTGTATATAATGTTGATGATGAAGTGTGTTGGAATATGATGGATGAACTTGGATACTTTTATATCTTGTTCTTGATGTATAAAAATCGTAGGTTATAAGGTGTAAATGGATAAACTGGATTGAGATTTTGAAGTATAATGAAGGTGAGATTATGCTAAATAAAGATGCAAGTAAAGTATTCTTAAATTTGGAACAATTAGGACTATATGAATGATAACGAATGATAGTTTTGTTTTGATTTTGATGCATGAAATACCATAAATTGTGAGCTACCAGATGAATGATTTGAATAATAATTGGATATGAAATTGATGAGGAATTGACATATAATTAAGGTATAATTGAGGTATAAGTAATGGACTATGATAAAGAAGTTAAAAGCTGGAAACAAATTAAATGAAAAGGATGGTGAACATTCGGTTCACTCGTCCCACAATCGTGGGAGCTACATTAGCTCCTTCCCACAATTGTAGAAGCCACATTAGTTCCTTCCCACAATCATGGGCAATGCATTGAAGTGAAAAACGTTTGTGCTTTGTTTGATATTTAAATCATATATGGATAAGACATTATACTTTGATACATTTGGACTTGACTAGGGCTTGAAATGAATCTAGTTTGATGTTGGATTAATTGGTTAAAGGTTTGATAAGTTTAGATTGTTAATTATTGTTATAATTTAAGGAATGGATTTGGGAAGTATGAGTTGTTAATGGTATAAAGATTTTCTTATTAATGTAAATATGATCTAAAGGATATGAGTAATGTGAATTAGATATGAATGAACGAGAATTGGGAAATTGTGTGAATATAAAGTATTGGAAAGGGATTGGTGAATGTTTGAGTGATGAATTAAGAGTAATCAAACTTACTTAACGTATAAACCTAAATTGCAAACTAGATGTGTACAAGCAATGATGTATGAATGATCAAGACTTATGATTAAAGATGCATACCTAGAAAAGTCAATTGAGCATGCATTGAACATGACATGTATTATATATGTGAATGATTGAATAATCATATGATTAATCAACTTATTAATGTGTCAAATATAAGTGTATTTCATGAAGATAGATACATAAGTTGATCGCCAATATTTAGACATTACCGGATCATCAAGGTAATAACTTATCAGGAGCGTACTGTGAGTTAACCTAGATATTTTCTCACTATGTTTAAGTTGTTTTTGATTAACTTTCAGATATTGAATTGTTATAGATATAAATATGATAATTTCATATTTTTTTGGTTCGAGGAGTTTGATATTCAATAAAGGATTGTATCGGAACTGCTTTATTATTATATGTGAATATAGAATGTGTGACCAACTAAGTGATGAATGCCTGACTTGGATCTGAAAATGTGATATGTGACTTGAGCACACCAGATAAGAAATACTGATTGCATACTATGTAATTTGTTGCGTCTCATTACATCGAAATGCATGAATAAATAAAGGAGTTGTGACCAGAGTAGCTGCTGTGTGAAAAAGAGCTTTAAGCTCAGAAATGTGATAAAGAGCCTTAGGCTCAAATAGAATGAGCCCAGTATCCACAATGGGTATGGGATAGAAATGAGCTCAGTATCCACGACAAGTACGAGAAAGTATAGGCTCTCAGTCATTAGTCGCTACACATGAATTTAAACGTAATAATTACATATTATATCGAACGTCTAGCAATGGGTTTACAATTAAGGATTAAATAAACACATTAAAATCATCATCTCACAATATCCAA
This sequence comes from Erythroxylum areolatum, assembly GCA_024520975.1. Lineage (NCBI taxonomy): Eukaryota > Viridiplantae > Streptophyta > Magnoliopsida > Malpighiales > Erythroxylaceae > Erythroxylum > Erythroxylum areolatum. The sequence goes on along the minus strand of JANIJH010011779.1, from coordinate 8,804 downwards.
TGGGTTCATACACCAATAACCAAACAATAATGAAAATCCGATCATCTGTACACAAAACCCAAATCAATTAACATAGGATAACACAATCAATTTCTAATAAGAGAAAGAAACAACAAAATAATAAAAAAAATACTTCACCCGAGTCGTCGGTATCGATGTCGCCTTCGAACTAGCGTCAAGAACTTAGCTTTCCATAGGTCTCTCTAAAAAGAATTCTTTAGCCCCACTCCAATCTCTAGCCAAAACTCCCTAATTAACCCTTAATTTGTTTCAGCCCAACCATGCACTGTTCATGATGTGACAAATAAATTTGGATGGCCATGTTACTGTTCAGTCCTCCCAATCTCTTGTTTCTGCATAACCTCAGTTGTGTTGCTCCTCGTCTGCTACTTCTCTAAGCCACCAAGCCACCTATACTGCTCTTCCCTCTCTTTACATAGCTAAGTCGCCTACGCTGCTCTTCATGTATCTCCCAAAACGTGCTCCTTGTTTGTGTTTAACGCAGCTCTCACTGCTCTTTGCGTTGTAGCTGGATTTGACAATTTAACATGCTAAGTTCTTTGGCCCAGCACATTGCTCACCTCTCACCTAGCTCACACTCCCTCTATTATGCGATTTGTATAAAATGCACACACGCTACGCTTCTCCTTCAAAATGTTGGTCATGCATGTCATTTTTGTAAGCTCTCTTAATGCTTTTAAGAATTTTGTCTTCTTATGGAGAAAACTCTCCACTTGCCAAGTGATGTTGTTGTACTCTCCATGTATGGCCTTTTTGGTTTGTAATTTGTCTTTTTGGTCTCAAAAATATATCAACATATCCAACCTAGTGGTAAACATAAACTGAACACAAGTTAAGCATTTTATCTTGAAAATAGGATTGCAGTCATATAGAAATACATAAGAAAACATAAGATAATTCAATCCTATCATTAATATCCCCACACTTAACTTTTGGCCATCCTCAGGCAAAACATCCAAATTAAGCTCATTGACCCAAAAAATTGACTCAATTTCCATATTTTTCCAAGATTATATAATCATAAGCAAAGATGATTGACTTTCAAAAATCATAGCAAGATGTCAACGTTCTAAGCTTTTACACATGATCAATCAACATTCTTCATCTTCAAAAACTGAGGAATCTAATGGTAGAGTTAGAAAATGTGTTTAACTAAAATATATCCACGGGTACACTCAACATCATTCATGATCATGACAATCTACAACTTTGCATATTATTTCATTTCTCCACCACTAGTTCACATGCAAAATCATGGATCAAAGGACCTTTTAGGGTTGTAATGTGGGCAAAAGTAAGGTGAGATATATTTGGGTCAAGTAGTATAAAAGTCATTAAAGCTAGTGAAATAAAGCAACATTCATCAAAAACTGGGTACAGTCAGCTATGATGAATGCAACTTTTATATTTCACAACCCCATTCATCTCTCACACACAAACCACATGAAGTAGATATCAACCAAAGGAATCACTCATACAATTTATCCGAACAATACATTGAAATCATAAGAGTGAACCTTCTAAGCCAACGTCTACCTCGTATTCAACATACTCAAATAACACATTCATTACAACTCTAGGAAGATGCATAAACCATAAACAACTTTTCAATACATACGCAATTCCTCCTTAATACATTTATTTTAAACAATTTTTTCATTTTTCTTTTCTTTCTTTCTTTCTTTCTTTTCATTTTATTTTCTTTTATTTTTTTTCTTTTCCTTATAAAAATTAAAATAAACTACATCAACATGGGAATTTCAATGATAAAACATAAAATAGCATCCCAACATTATAACCAACCTTTACATACACCCCCACACTTAGAACTTTGTACATCCACAAACTCAACAATCAGAAATGTTCCACTAGCTTTATGACTTGGGTAGAACATTTGGTTAAATTTAAAAGCATAAACTGTGGTTTATACAAAAAGAAAGGCTAAAGCTCAAAGAAGTTTATCAAGGAAAAAATCATGTCAATAAGATAGGTTATTTGGGTAATGTAGTTTATGAAAAACAAAGAATGCCTAATCATATCCATGTTAATACATGTGATAAAAATGTGGTCTTGAATAATGCAAAATTGGGATGTACATGTCATGAAGGTCACACATTATCAAAAGGTAATGATACTGATATGGATGTATCAGTCAAATAAGGCTCAAAATCTCATCAACTTTGTCTAACATTAGTCACTTACTCTTCTAAAGATAATGCATATCGACCAGTCGTAAGAGCAAAAGTACATGCTAAAGTTGCTATGAAGTTCTCTAGTCAATCCACACTCTAATCACGACTATATAATCCTAGAAGCAATAAAAAAAGAGAAAATGTTTGTTTCAATTGTTTTATTCTTTCTCTCATTTTGATTAAAAACTTAAAAACAAGTAAAACAAACAAATTCAAAAACACACATACATATAAAAAGTAATGTCGAAATGTAAAGGAAAAGAAATTTACTCCCAAGAAGCTCCTTTGTTTAGGGTTATTGGCTCAACTCCTTGTTTCCTCCTCATGTGACAAAATTGTGATCTTCAGGTGTCACATGCAACTCCTCCATGTGAGATAGTTCCAAATAGGGCCTTAGTTGATCATCATCCTCATTTAGCGTCTCCCCCATCCTCAGATTCTCCACTCCTAATGTTACGGTTGTCCTTTAATCTCTCAAGGTTAGTATTGTCATTAGGAATCTCTTGAAATAGTACATGATCAATTTCATATTGTTGAAAGTAAAATAGAATTTTCTCAGACCATCGTTTAAAATTTCTCTAATTTAAAGGCTCTAATCTAGTTAGTTTATGTATAATCCTCTAGGCTACAGTGATAGGGGCAGAACCTATATAGAGAACAGTAAGTGCAGAATCTACGTTGGTCTGATTTGCAGACAACATCCTAAAACCAAAAGCAGAAATGTCCCATGTGAAATAATCAAACAATATGAAGAAACAACATCATATTATGACTTCTACCAAAATAAATGCGTAGTAGCAAAATCGTAGTAATTTCCAACAAATAGTAGCAACGCAATAATAATTTTCGACTTAAATTGTTAACGAAAATAGCAGTAATAATTCAAATTGGAATGACCTGTCTAAATGGAAGATGTCGTGAAAAAGTTCATTGCCTTAAGTCGGAAATTCCACCTCTATGATGCAGTAGGACAAGGGAATCCGACCCTAGGGTTAACTCCTCCTTCTCTACCAACTTCAGTGCACTCCAAAAGGTAGAATAGGAATTGTCCCTAAGAGCGAAAACAACATAGAATGAAAGAAAGGACTTCTACTTGATGAGGCTTAAAAGGGTGTCAACAGTAGAATCAATAACAAAAACAATATGTTATAAAATTCAAAGATTTCAATGTTATTCAACTATCACTCCTTGTTTGAGGTGTGACAATCTACGACTATTGTTTGTTCTTTTATATATAGAGAACATTGTGAGGTGAGCTATACATAGGAAAATCAAAATGAACGATATCAGGTGAGAGTAATGGTAATAAAGAAAGGCAACATTTTTATTATTAATGGTAATAGCACAGGGTTAATAAAAGAAACGTTGTGAACATCTCCTTTGCCATTAAACCAAGTTTTTGGAATAATAATGCCCAATAGGACCTTGTTAATATTTATGATATCTCGCTACATTTTAATACTTTTAAAGGGATACTAATAACACCCTAAATCTTAACAAAATTATGTTTATATTTGTTCCTAGCAACTAGGCTATCAAAATACTCTATATAGCTTCAAAGCTGAGTAATCTAGACCCAATAAATACTAATGTAGTTTTAAAAGTAATTTTTTAAATATTGACTGAAGGAGTGTTTGCACCTTAATGTTTAATAAAAGATATAAGTAATCCTTACCATCATTTCTTATACCAAATTTACACACTATTTAGGGTATAATGAAGATCATTTTAGTAATATTAGGGAACAAAGTAAAATTAGAGATAATTATATAGACTTAGGAGTCGTTTGGTTCTACTTCTATTTTCTGTTGTAGTTTTCAGTTTCCATTTTCAATTTTGTATTCCTGTTTTTCAAATAAAATCAAAAACCTATTTAGTTGTTAATGTTAATGTAGTTATATTTTTATCACTGATAATAATTACATTTTAGATCAAACTTAAACATAAATTATTTTTAATTAAATAAATTTATTTAATCTCTTATACAATATTTATTAACAAATTATTAATAAAATTATGTTATTTTAATAAAATAAATAATTTATAAATTAATATTTATTTGAAATATATTTTAATTATTAAATAAAATTTTATTTGAATATTTGTATATTTTAAACTTAAATATATATAATTTAATTATAAAAATTAAATAAAATTATATTATTCATAATTTTATTGATAATTAATTTTAATTTATTAAATATATAAATATAATGTTGAATTAAATTATTCATAATTTTATTAAATAATTAAATAATATTTATTTAAATGATAGTAAATCAATTTATAAAAAATCAAAAACAGGAAACAAAAACCACTTTTTATGGTTTTCATAAATTTTGAAAACTGGAAGAAACAAAAACTAAAAACTTAAACAAACAAGATTTTTTACTGAATTTGAAAAAAAAAAACAAAACACCCCCTTAGGCCTTTTTTGTTAACTCAAGGGTTATGTTTAATGATTTTGATGATAACTTTATAATATTTCAAATTTCAAACTAAATTTATTTCCTTATATAGGCAACGATATAATTCTCAAAATAGAAATAAAATAATAGAATAATTGCTTCATTCTTGTAGGAGCCTTCTTTATAAACTTACCTTTTTGAAAATGTTTCCGTAACATCCGGAAGGATCTTACTAATTTGAATAATTAGCTCCGGAAGCCTTGAAAGAACATCTGAATATTGAAGATTTCAGTAAAGATAATATCAAAGATTAAGTAACGACTAGTTGAAAAAATTATGTAACCAAGGAAGAGTCGCTGCATTTTGCAAACATAAATGAGATTTGTGAAATATCTTAGAACATCAATTCTTTTGAAAGTTATACCAAATTCTTTGTGCTTTAGAAAGGGATGTCACTCTATAAGAGAGACTGTTAAATCCTTCTTATATTTCTTGTTGAAAGCTTGTAGAGGCTAGCAAAATACTACTATTGTGGAAGGTTGAAGAACCTTGAAAAAATACACTTGTGAGCCTGAAGAGGCTTGTCAAATTTCTACTTAGCTTTTATAGTGAAATACCCAAGTTAGATACTTGGGAACTGGACATAGGTTTCGTTATAAGCTGAACCAGTATAAATCTACTATATCATTTGCTCTCTATTCCTTACTTTTAAATTTCTGCATTATAAGTTTGCATTTTCATGAAGCTCCTTCTGTTTTTATCGCAAGAGGTTTCTTTAGAAAGTTAGCAAGCTTTTATCGATTAATAGGTTCCTTTCTTTTTGAGCACTAGCAGGCTCCTTTTAAGTAAATAGGCTCCTATCGTTTTGAGCATTAGCAGGCTCCTTTCGATTAATTTTTCCTTTCTATTTGAGCATTAACAAGCTCCTTTATTTTTCAACGTTAACAGGATCCTTTCAAAAATTTATGGAACCTTTCTATTTATATATTTATTTTGTTTAGCAGGATCTTACCAAATTAAAAGTAGCTTGAATTTTTATTACACACAATTCACCCCCCCCCCCCCCCTCTTACGTGTGTTTACTTTATCATTTGGTATCAAAGCAAGGTTTCACATTTATTATGTTTTACAACACGTGATAGATAATGACAAACAATTTGAGAAGCATTAAAGGACAATCTGTCTCAAAGCCTCCTTACTTCAATGGAAACAACTACTCATACTAAAAAGAGAGAATGACAATTTATCTCCAATCTATAGATATTGAAGTTTGGAAAGCCATTAGATTTGGAGCTACACTTTATCGAAAACATAGAAGTATGGTATGATACTAACAACATAAATGCACAACTAAACGCTAAAGCAAAACATCATCTGATTTGTGCACTATCTTCAAAAGACTATGAGAAGATATCCTATTGCTCTACAGTAAAGGAAATGTGGGATAAATCACAAGTAAACTTTGAAAGAATGAATGAGGTAAAAAAATATAGAATAAGCCTTTTAGTGCATCAATACAAAACTATTGGCATGAAATAGGGAGAAACTATAGATGAATTTTTCAGATGATTCAACAACATCAACATGACTTTAATGAACTTGGGAAAGATATATCCGAATGATGAGCTTGTAACTAAGATTCTAATATCACTGCCAAAGGAATGGATACCTAAGGTGAAAACTCTAGAAACTGCAAAGGATTTCGATACCATCTCACTCGACTGGGTAAGAGGAAACTTGATGATCTATAAAACCGAGCTTAGATGAGATGAAGGATCCTCCTACATAAAAAGAATGGTATTAAAAGAAACTAATGAATCAAACGGTGATGAAAGTAACACTGAGTTGCAAATAGATAGAGATGACGAGTTCAACTTCATGGTAAGAAAATATGGCCGCTTCTATAAAAAGAAGCTGATGAAGAAAAGAGAAGGAAATAAGAAAGTTGGGAACAACAGGTTCCTATCAAAAGGCAACAGCAGCAATAGCAATACATAAATTAATCAAATCTTATGCTATCATTGTAAAAAGCCTAGACGTATAAGACCTAAATGTCCTCTTTTTCAAAAGGAAAAGTCAAAGAATAAAAAACCCAAAAAGCAAGCGATGACTGTGGCCTTGTTAGATGAGGATTCTAAAAACTTTTGAAGAAGGAGAATAACAGAAGAAGTTAGCAATGTTTGCTTCATGACTGAATAAGGAGACGATGAGGTATATTATGTTGACTCTGACATTGAAGTTGATGAATTGAAAAAATGCATATCATAAATTGTATGATCAATACAAAAAGTTGATAATGAAGTATTTCGATGGAGTTGAGAAGTCTAAGAACAATGAAGCATCCTTGAAGAATAAGGTTAAATCATTAGAATCCGTGAATGAAAATTTGACAACTAAGAATATGTCTCTTGAGGATGATTATAAGCAAAAGGTATCTGGAAAGGAAGCTCTAGAAAAAAGATTAACCAAGTTGGAAAATAATTTGCTTAAGAATGATTATGATAAAGTTAGACAACCATAAGAAAAGGTTTTCGATTTAGAAATTGAGAAAGAGAAATGTGCAGGAAAGATCTTGCAAAGTTCGTTAATGGAAGGAACAACCTTGATTCATTATTTGGTAGTGTTAAATGCATTATTGATAAAGCTAGAATAGGTTACAATGAAAATAATATTGTTAAGCCTTATAAGAATTTCTTTATTAAATCAAGCACTAGCTATAGTCAAAACAACAAAAACCTGATACATAGTAGAAATTATAGCAATTCTCATTTATCTTTTTTGTGCTTCTACTAGGATAGACATGGTCACATTAGTCATTCTTGTAAATTTCGTAAAATTGAGAAATTATCTCAAATTTATTTTTGGAGACTGAAAGTTCAAGCTACTTACCTGAAAGGACCAAGAAAATTTTGGGTAACTAAAATGAGATAATGCTTTCTATAGATATGCTTTAAAATGAAAATAAGAGAAAATCAATAGATAGTTGATAGTGGTTGTTCGAGACACATGACAGATAAAATATCACATTTCAACTACATTGAAAGAAAAGACAAAGGTAATGTTGTCTTCGCTAACCAAAGTAAGGCAAAAGTCACTAGAATTGGTAAAATCGGTGACTCTAACTTTACTTCTATTGATAATATTCTTTATGTTGATGGATTGAAGCATAATTTGCTGAGCATAAGTCAATTATGTGATAAGGGCTATAACGTTACCTTCTATGCATCACATTGTCACAACATATATTGTGCTAAACTATAAGATATGTCTTCATAAAATATCAAATGTTTTGTTTCTACATAAAAGGATTCTTTTATCTAGCACATAAAATTTTGACATGCTAGTATCAGCATTATATTACAATTGTATAAAAATGAGTTAGTAAGAGGACTACTGACTTTAAAGTTTGAAAGCAATCAGGTTTGTGAGCCTAGTTTAAAAGGTCAACATGTCAGAAGCAGCTTTCCTCCCAAAAATATCGTGTCCAATAGCCAACTGCTTGAACTTGTGTATATGGATTTATTTAGTCCCACTATGACTCAAAGTTTTGGTACTAAACATTACGGTTTTGATTTGGTAGATGATTATTCCAGATTTATATGCATTTACTTCCTATCAAATAAGGATGATGCTTTTGAAGTTTTCGAGAAATTTTGTAGAAAAATTTAGATTGAAAATGGATACTATATCACATCTATTCGGAGCAATCATGGAGGAGAATTCGATAAAAGAAAAATCAAAAATTTTTGTAATGAAAGTGGGATATCTCACAATTTTTCTTGCCCAACGACTCCTCAGCAAAATAAGGTTGTTGAGAGAAAGAACAGGACTCTTATTGATATAGCCAAAATAATGTCATGCGAAAGTAGTCTACCTTATGGTTACTAGGCATAAGCCATGTCAACTACTTATTACATACTTAATATGTAACACCCCACTCCCGTATGACCCGAACCCGACATCGATGGTGATATCCGAGTCCGTGTCCTACGAGGGTGGCATGCTACATCACTCAGTCAAAACTCAGCATAAATTTTTTTTTGAAAACACAAGCATACACTATGCGGGAAATCATTACCATACATAAATTACCAGTAAAAACACTAACCACGGGGGCCCTTTTCATAAATACAAATTAATTCAGTCCGTTGACTTTACAAATTGACCTAATCATTTGTACAAA
>JANIJH010011744.1:0-12292 GCA_024520975.1 Erythroxylum areolatum | reverse complement strand
AAAATGACTTTACTTAGATATGATTTTGATGTATAACAAAGAGAAAAATAAAAGAAAAACAAATACAGACGAAGCAACACAGACGCAGATGCACAATAAGATGTAGATGCAAAGAGAAAAACAGACGCAGACGTAGACGCAGACGCAGACGCAAAGCAAAACACAGATGCAGATGCATAATAAAAGCAGACGAAGACGCGAATTGAAGAAAAACAGACGCAAGAGTCAGTTCGGGTTAGTTACAGAGCTCAACTGATTAACCGTTTCTTTTAAAGATTCAAGAAGCAAGATTCAAGAAACAAGAATCAAGAAGCAGTTGGAGACGAAGGCTATAAATACAAATCGAAGTCAAAGATTGCAAAGTTAGTTGAAAAATTAGCTGAATTACATCTACGCGATCGTAAAAAGCATATCTGTGAGATTACTTTGCAAATTAGCCGAGAGCTATTTTTACTGTAACAAGTTTTCAAACACTTTTTGTGAGAAACTAGTACAGATAGCCTGCAGAGGCTAAGAGTGAAAGAATACTGATTGTAGAGACCTGAAGAGGCTCAAAAAAAATACTTGTAAAAGTTAAAGAGATAGTGAAATCTCAAAAAGACTTCTGAGGACTGGACGTAGCCCACGGTTTGGGGTGAACCAGGATAAAATCGCTGTGTCAACTACTCTTACTCTATCTTTCTTTTAGATTCAAGTTTTATCATTACTTAGTTCATAAATAAAGTTTTCAAAGTTTTGATTAATTAGAATCTATCGGAAGTTCTGTAAAAGAATTTTATTTCTAACAAACATTTTGAAAGAGTTTTTTAAAAAGGGGAATACACAATTCAACCCCCCTTCTCGTGCATTCTTATATCGTATTTGAAGTTTTGTATTAATGTGTGATTCACTTTAGATCATGCATAATTTTTAAACTTGGTGATTGTGAAATTTAGTTCTCCTGTTTGTCACCGCAACGACAATTCTTTCGTCACGGCCCTGAACTTGTTTTTCGTCGTGGCGCAACCGTGCGCCGCAGCATAACACCCCTTGCCGAAATGAATTTTTTTTGAAAATTTTGTCTCAATGCTAGCTCCTTCCACATTCAACTCTTATACCTCTTGCTTCTCAAACAATTTATAAGTTTCAAATTGATACTTGAGTTTTTGAAAATACCTCCCATTTTTTTAATGATAGTCAGTATTGGCTAATTTTACTTTAGATGTTTTCAACACAAAGTAAATGAAGGTATGTTAAGAAAGGAGCACTTTAGGTTTTTGAGACTTGAGATTGTTCATTGAGATACTACCCTTGTTGGAAGTATATTTGGGCCCCCCATTTTTCTTTAATTTTTTTGTGTATCTGCCTATTTCATATTTCTCTAGAACTTGTTTCAATTCTTACTCAAAGCTTTATGAACTAAAATTTTGTTAATATGATAGAGGCATTCATTCTAAACCCTTTTAACCCAAACACCATCCCATAAACACTTATCCCTCGCTAACCCCTTGAGCCATTATTTATGAGCACATGCACACATCCTTATATGGTGCAAATAGTTTGTTTTACAATTTCTTTTGATAAAAAAAGAGAAAAAAAATAAAAATGTGTTCTAAAAAGGAACAGAAAAAGAAAAGAAGAATCAGTACAAGCAGCTTCAATTATATATATACATGTCTATATATATGATTGTATTCATTGATGATATTTTGGTGTATTCTAAAAGTAGAGAAGAACATGTTGGGCATCTGAGAGTCATTTTACAGATTATGAGGGAAAAGCAGTTGTATGCCAAATTTAGAAACTGTGAATTTTGGCTGGACCAAGTAGTGTTTTTAGGACATATAGTGACTGGACATGGCATACAGATAGATCCGAAGTAGATAGAGTCAGTGATGAATTGGGAGGCTCCAAAAAATGTGTCTAAATTTTGAAGCTTCCTAGGATTGGCCAGATATTACCGGAGGTTCATCTGGAAATGTTTCAAAAAAAGTCGGCATACGACGGCATTACCACAACTAGGATAGATGCTCTTTCTCTTGTTTAGTTGGGACCAAGAATTGCGATGAGGGTTTTCTCTGATCACAGTCCCTCTAACAAAACTTTTGAGGATGAATGTAGTGTTTAGATGGAATGAGGAGTGTTAGAAGAGCTTTGAGGAGCTAAAACAACGGTTGACTACTGCACCGGTGTTGACTATTTCATCAAAGACGGGAGGATGTATGGTGTACAGTGTTGCATCGCATCAAGGATTGGGATGTGTATTGATGCAGCATGGTAAGGTGATCACCTATGTATCGAGACAAATAAGGTCACACAAGATCAATTGTCCAGTATATGATTTAGAGCTAGTTGTAGTTATCTTTGCTCTAACTATTTGGAGACATTATTTGTACAGAGAGACTTTTCAGATATACACAGATTATAAGAGTTTAAGACATCTGCTGAGTCAGAGGGAGTTGAACTTGAGGCAGAGAAGATGGATTGAATTATTGAAAGATTATGACTGCACGATTGAGTACCATCCAGGAAAAGCTAATGTGGTGGCTAATGCCTTGAGCAGGATGTCTAATACTAGTGTAGCTCACATTCAATGTCTAATACTAGTGTAGCTCACATTTAGTTATCCAGGTTACCAAGTTTAATTCAGTTGAGAGTTTTGAATATGGAGTTGAATCTGGAGCAGAATGACGCCCTGATTGCTACTTTGAAGTTGTGACCAATGCTGCAAGATAGAATCAGAAAGGTTTAGGAGAAAGATCTTAATATGGTGAAGCTTATAGAGAAGGAAAAGATGAATTCGGATTCTGAGATTAAGTTGAGGGATGAGACTTTATGGTTGAAGTAAAGGCTGTGTTTGCCTAATGTGGATGATCTGAGGAAGGAGATACTTGAGGAAGCTAATATGACCGCCTATGCTATGCATCTTGGTCCTACCAAGATGTATAACACACGGAAGTAGCATTTTTGGTGACCTGGAATGAAGAGGCAAGTGGTAGAGTATGTATCTAGATGTATGACTTGCTAGCAAGTTAAAGTTGAGCACCAAGCTCTGGTAGGGAAGCTCCATTCATTGCCCATTTTGGAGTGGAAATGAGAACAAATTACTATGGACTTCATCATGGGATTGCCTAAGACTCCGAGGTAGAATGATGCTATATGGATCATAGTGGACTCATTGACTAAGTTGGCCCACTTCTTACCAGTGAGAGAGAATAACTCACTAGATCAGTTGGCCCGAAGATATATGAATGAGGTGGTGAGACTGCATGGGGTTCTAGTGTCTATAGTATCAGACAGGGACCCCAGATTTACTTCAAGGTTTTGGAAGAGCTAGTAATCTGCTATGGGTACTAAGTTGAACTTCAGTACAACATTTCATCCTCAGACAGATGGACAGAGTGAGAGGACAATCAAGACTAATGAGGATATGCTCAGAGCCTATGTATTGGAGTGTAGAGGAGCTTGGGATATAGTTTGCCTACAACAACTATTACCACAGTAGTACAGAATGGCGTCGTACGAGACACTGTATGGTAAAAAATGTCGGATGCCATTATATTAGGATGAGGAGGGCTTGAGAATGGCTGAAGGCCTAAAGTTAATACAAGATACAGTGGACAAGGTGAAGTTGATCCAAAGTCGAATTAAAGCTACTCAGGATAGGCAGAAAAATTATATATATCAACATCGATGTGATATGGAGCATAGTGTGGGAGACAGAGTATTTCTGAGAGTGTCACCTTGGAGAGGATTTTTGAGATTCGGTTAAAAATAAGGTAAGTTGAGCCCTAGGTACATTGATCCTTATGAGATAATTGAGAGGATAGGACCTTTGGACTATAAGTTGGCTTTACCGAATGAGATGTCTCAACTATATAATGCGTTTCATGTGAGTATGCTCTGAAGATACCGATTGGATCCGTCATATATGATATCAACTCAAGAGATTGAGGTTGCTAGTAATATAAGCTATATTGAGGAGCCAATCAAGATTGTGGGATCACGAATCAAACAGTTGAGGAACAGAGTCATTTAATTGGTGAAAGTCCTTTAGAGGAACCACTCAACTGAGGAAGCAATATGGGAGACGGAGGAGCGTATGAGGAGGCAATATCCCCACCTATTCGAACAAACAAGTATGAATTTCGAGGAAGAATTGTAACATCCCATTACTTCTATGGAGACTAGAATAGTAAATATGAGTGATTCATGAGAGATTGGAAATGCATTTTCATGCTCATGCATAAAATGTCATACATATACGCAGAAATAGTGAAATTTTACAAATGAAAATAATTGTACATGCATTCATGGATAATTTCGGGTATAATTGGATCAAGTTGTTTTATTTTTTTGAATTCTGAAATTTATTTTATTAGAAATATTATTGATTAGTGAAATTGTTGTATTTGTGAATTTTGGTGAATTTAGGAATAATTTTCAAAAATTATAGATTATTATGGAAAATAGGAAAAGGAATCAAAAGGATATTGGAAATAATTGGATTGTAAAGATGAGAATTAAAGGAATTAGTTCTAAAGGAACTTGGTTAGAGCTTAGACATTAGGAAAGTGACAAGTGTTAAGTTGCTTTTTATAATTTGTTAGAGAAGTAAGTTGTTGTGTTCTTAGAGTTAAAAAACAACATGATTTGAAAGATGTACTTCAAACAACTTTCCTAAGTTTCCTTCTTTGTAGTCACCTTCTTCAACGTTTCTCCCAATACACATAGTTTTTCATCAAATACCTCTCAAGAGATTAATTAGCTTTTCCTTATCCCACAACACTTCCCCACAGCTACTTGTTTCTTCTGGCCTAAGAAAAACTAGAAGCTGGTCATTTTACACAATTGAATATGTGAATTTGCATAGAGTTTAGGGCTTGAAGATATTTGAAGATTTTGGAGTTTTCAATAACTAGTGAATAAATCCTTTAAAGTTGGAAATTTATGAGATAAATTTGATGAATTATTGTCAGCTGCATAATCATGGCATTTACGTGTATATATTTATAAACACAGTGTTAATGGGATGAAAAATATAAATATATTGTTATTTAGTATTTGATGGATTGTTAGTGATCAGGTGATGTAGAAATGATTTTTGGAGTTAGATAGAGAAATAAAATGGTGAATGAGGTTATTGTAGAAGATTATATATGAAAAAGGGATACGATCTGTTTCTTCACTGTGTATGTATATATATATATATGTATGTGTATACATGAGTAGATGAAAGCTTTAGAGATGATCAAGAAAATGATGTGTGAGTTGAAGAGTATTTGTAAAATGATGGTTTGAGATGGGAATGAATGTATAAGTAAAAGTTGGAAAGATAATAGACAATATAAACAATAGTTGAAAACGCAGAGAATAGTGGCAGTACATGAATATGATAAACCATCGACTTTTGGCTTTCGATAATTTTTGACTAAATTTGTATATTTAGGGGTAGTGTGAAATAGTGATAAATGAGTTGAACGAAATGGAGTTGAAAGACTATAAATAAAAATTTGAAGTATTGGATTTTAAAAAATGGAAGTCTGAAAATTTTCTGGGAATGAATAGTTGAGAGTTGAATCTTTGATCTGAACTTCCATGAATTTAATGTATTGATTTAGGCAGATCTTGACAAAGTTGTCTCTATAAAGTTTTAGATTAGCTTTCTAACTTTCCAACGGTATATAGTATAGAATTTTTAGATATCGGAGTCAAATGTTATGGTCCTTATAAGTTAAGGTGCTTAGGAGTATAGGACGTATCGTCTAGTGATGACGTGTCATTTGGTGAGGATGCATCATCTGAAGAGGACATATCATCTAGTAAAGATGTATCATCTGGTGATGACATATCATGTAGCGATGACGTATCGTCTAGTAATGAAGTCATATCATCTGGTGCACTGTTAATCTAATCCTATCATCTGGTCTCATTTTTGACTATTAGATGATAGAATTTGCCTTTGGGTCTTCACAACAACGGTAGATCTGGAAGTCTTCTTTAAAACCATTCAAAGAAAACCTTAATCCGAAATCTCTAGTGAAAGTTATGCAAATTGTTTTGAGATAGGTACAATATGATTAAGGACATGGGCATGGTTGATTCCTTTAGCCATAACTTCACAACCCGACCTCCAAACGAACTGATTCTTTGACCAATAGATTCCTAAAACATTTTTCTATCACTCCAAAAAATTTGGTAGCATTTTGAATAGAATTAAAAACAGGTTGAATAAATGAAAGTGTGGAATTTGTTGGAATTGTGAAATAGGATTATCTCACTAAACACACTTTAGTATTTTGATTATATATGGATCTGTAGGATTCCAAATGAGATGATTTTTTATTTGGAGTAAACTAAAGAAATAGGACTACAAATCATATAAAAATTCAAATCGTGATTCTGTTGCTAAGATGTTCAATTTCTGGCTGGAAGTTGTATATAGCCTACTATTTTGGATAAGAGCAGTCCGAAAATGTTCGAGATATATCTTCCAAATTATTGAACCAAATTGAGCGATTTGGGTGTCAATAGAAACATAAGATATAGAGGAACACTTTTCTAAAAGAGAGTTTGACCAAATTACATCAATATCACCTTTTGATTGAACATGAACAATAAACCAAAAGTATGTCTAATAAAAGTCTGAAGCGATTCAATGAGAAATAAATTGTGAATTTAATGGTGTTAGTGAGGCATAATCCTAAGTATAAATTATACTTAGATGGATTTTGATATAAGAATGATTTTTTAATGAAACTAATGGATAAATACCTGAGATTGTCATGAACATTCAATGTACATATTTTATTACATACATGTGCATTGTTAAACACTTATGATTGTACAAATTGTGATCGATGTATATGTGCTATTTGATATAGAGGAGCAACTGGAACATCAACCTCTAGACATTGTCGAAACTTCTCGGCATTATCTTCAGGAGTGACTTGTGAGTAACCTAGACAGTTTCTCTCCATTATTGTTCGCTTAAATTATTTTTTGACTATTAAATGGATGTGAATTGAATTGTGTTGATTTCCAGACAGAAGGTCCGATGAATGTGAAATGCAGAGTGTATAGGGAAGTGCTGCTTGAATGAGAATGTGAAGAACTATGTTTCATAATATGATCGATTGCGATAGATGCATTCCATACATGAGTGCACAATCAGATAATGGCAGTTGCGACCAAAGCAGCCATCGATCAGAGCTTAAAGCTCAAAGTGTGAAATGAGCCTCGAGCTCAGACAGTGATTAATAGCCTAAGGCTCACCATGTAAAATGGGCCCTGTATCCTCATCGGATAAGGGATAGTTATTAATGAGCCCGCATCCAAAATGGATGCGGGATAGTTTAGGCACTCGGTCACAACAACTTAACAATGGGAAAAGAGTCTCATGAGCATTTCATAAGCATTTTTAACAAGTATAGGGATGATTGAAATGCCAAATTGATTTGCTCTTAAATGTAAATGTGATATGTGTTCATTATGCAAAGTTATGAATTATATTTTATGTGAATTGTTGTGTTGCATGAATTGAGTGAACCATCGATGATGGTTACCTTATTGAATTCACTAAACTCTTTCTTTTTAAAACAATGCATACTTTTGCAGGAAATCAATAATCAATTCGGCCTATTTCAATCATAAACTTTTTCAATCAACACAGTACAATCAATAAGATTTCAATAGCCAATTGCGGCCCATTACAAAAACAAAACACTTTGATCATAAAGTCTTTGTATTACATTTGTATACACCTTGTGCAAAAATTTCTGAATACATTATTCAATACAAAAATTTCATAATAAACACAATTAAATACAAAAATAAAGAAATGCAATGCAGACGTGAACTGATCCCGACCTCTATCCCTCACTTGAATGCTGTAGGTATACTCCCGTTAGCCTAATGGGGTATTCTTCTGATCCTAAAAAATAATTACAAATTTTGGGTGAGTTTTGCGAACTCAATGAGTAACCATCATCGATGGCTCACCCAGTCACATAACACATGATTCACAACATTTCACATTTTGTACTCCACATTCAATACAATTTAATCACTCCTATAATACATATGCAGTGCACATGAGACCCACTTTCCATTGTTACTTTATTGTGACCGAGTGCCTAACTGTCCCATATAGGGCTCATTGATAATTGTCCCATATAAGGCTTATTGATAACTGTCCCATATAGGGCTCATTAAACTTTGAGCCTGAGGCTCTGAATCAATTTTGAGCTCGAGGCTCTTTTTCACTCGTTGAGCTTTAAGCTCTGATCGGTGGCTACTGTAGTCACAACTCATTTATGTTTTATGCATTCATGACATGAAATGCATCACTCATATTTGCATGCTCTTATTCAATCATATTCGCTTATCATCAAACCGTAGTCCAGCATTCAACATATAGTTGAGAATTCACACTTTCACTTGCATGCAATTACACATTCAGAAAACACTTAGCAAACACTTCAATACACTTAGTTCATCCAATTCACATTCACAAAATCATTCAATAGTCAAATAATACAAGAATTCAAATAACAATCAATGAAGTGGGACCATCTTGGTCAACTCACAGTATGCTCCAAAAATAACATTTGCTTCCAAAATTTGGGAACTCTTGAATGCGGACACTTAACTTGCACAACACAATTTATGCAATACACAATTCACACCCGTTACAAAACTCATTCATGCCCAAATAATTATATGGGCCATGTACAATGCATGCTTAGTGACAATCCCAGGTATATGTTCTAGAACACGTTTTATGCTCATTCCTATTTCATAATTCATATGTGTCTAATAGAACTTAGATTTACACTTCATTTGTACATAATCTTTCTAAATTTTCCTTTCAATCTTTACCCTTTTCTTGTGTCTAGCTTATTCATAAGCTTACATCTTTAGAACACTTGGATACTTTATATCATAACTCAATTTCTCGTCATCTCTTTTCTAACCTCATATGATCTCATAATATCCAAATTCTCATCCAATAGGAATCCAATTGAAAATACCATAATGCAAAATCACTAAAATTGATTCTAGAATACTTAAATCCAAGCATTTTTGAAACTCCATAAACTAGAATCCTTCCCAAAATCCAAAAAATTTAAAATGATCTTACCTTGATTCTTCACCAAAAAGAAGATATCTTTAGCTTAAATGGAAGTTCTTTTCTTCCTCTTCCTTTTTCTCTTCGTGGACAGCTTCAAAATCTTCTTGAAGACTAATAAGAATTAAACCCTAACCTACTCTCTTCATTTCTCTCAAACCACCAAACTCTCTTTCTCTTTCTCTCTTATTTTCAGTGTTGTCTTCCGCTTATCCTCCCATTCACATTTTTCTTCTTCATTTATAAGCAAGACAACACTTTTTCTTCCAATTACACCCTTAATGATTGAGAATTGTCCCATTTGCCCTTCCAATTATGCCTTATGTCTTTTATACTTAAGTGTCTTGCCAACAGTACCCTTGCATATTCTGACATAACATTTTATTCTAAAAGAATCTTCTCTATTGTCTTACATTTTTAATGACACCAAAATCAGTCCATTTGGTTCAGAAATCTGAAAGTATTGCCCAAACATTTTCGGGCTATTCTTATATTGAAACAGTACACTATACTTAGATCCCCGCAAAAATTGAAAGTCCTGGAGACTAAATTATATTTTAACTTCTGCATACTATCTATATTTCCATGTCTCTAGTCTATCTTGAAACTAGAATCATCTCATTTGGATTTCTATAGATCAAGATATCATCAAAATACTGAAGTATGTTTAGTAAAATATCTAGTTCCTATTATTTAAAAGTAAGTATGTTTAGTAAAATATCTAGTTCCTATTATTTAAAAGTACACACACTGTACCCATCCCACATTTTTCACTCAATCTTTCTGACTTCATTTTAGATGGTTTTGATTTTTGGTGGAGATGTAGAGAAATGTCTTACAAGTCCAATGGTTCAAGAATCAAGTCATTTGAGTATCTAGATAAGAAGTTATGGCCAAAAGGATCCAATCTGGTTTTATCCTCAATCATATTAAACCTATCATGGGACAATAAATATAACATTATCTAGTGATATTGGATTTAGATGTTCTTTAGATGGTTTGAAAGATGACTTCAAGAGCTACAACTTTTATGAAGACTGTAAAGACGAATGCCATCTTCTAAAGGATTAAAAATGGAATAGAAGATGTAAGATGAACAGTAACCCAGAAGAAGTTTATGAATAGTAAGACAGAAGAAGTTTGTAATTTTCATAACTTCCTCTACAGATTTTAGATTTAGGTGTTCTTTGGATGGTTTGAAATAGGACTTCAAGAGCTACAACTTTTATGAAGACCTTAAAGATAATTTCCATCTTTTTAAGGATCAAAAATGGAACAAAAAATGTCAGACGAATAGTAACCCAGAAGAAGCGAAACTCAGAAGGAACAAAACACAGAAGGAAGAAAACTAAGAAGGAACAAAACTAAGAAGAAGCTAAACTCAGAAGGAACAAAACATAGAAGGAACAAAACTAAGAAGGAACAAAACTAAGAAGGAGCAAAACAGAGAAGGAACGAAACACAGAAGGAACAAAACTCAGAAGGAGCAAAACTCAGAAGTAGCAAAACACAGAAGGAACGAAACTCAAAAGGAACAAAACACAGAAGGAACGAAACTCAGAAGGAGAAAAACACAAAAGGAATGAAAAACAGAAAGAACAAAACTCAAAAAGAGAAAAACACAGAAGGAACGAAATACAGAAGGAACAAAACTCAGAAGGAGCAAAACACAGAAGGAACGAAACACAAAAGGAACAAAACTCAGAAGGAGTGAAATACAGAAGATGTTTTATGATTAGCATAAATTTCGACTCCAATGTCTAAAATTCTCATACTATATACCGTTGTAAAGATAACAGAAAGATATACAACTCTCAAGAGCGCAACTTTGCCAAAATCTGTCTAGATCAATCCCAAAGTTTCCCTTAAAATCAGAAGATGGATTTTACATTCATCCACCAATGTACTTCATTCAGTTCTCACTTCATGGCAAATTTTTAGACTTTTAGAGACAGAATTGAAATTCAATATTTTCATAAGAAATGTATCCATATGTTTCTATTTTAATCCAAATCAAGAATCATCTCGTTTCGATAACTAGAAAAAAGTTGTGGCTAAAAGACTGAAGCATATTCAGTGAATATTTTCTAGTTCACTACCAATTTTGTTTCCAACTCTTTCCTTATCACAACTCATACCGAGATCACTCTTTCAACTCACTCTACTTCTCATTTTCAATAAAATCACATTAAAAAAACAATCATACCTGGAACTTGTCAATGAATGCATATACACTTAGTTTTGTATGTGCAAGGATTCTAATTCACATACATGTATGCTGACATACTGCTGGGCATGAAATGCAAATTTTTTCTTAACTCTCACATTACTATTCACTCCATTTGAAATCTGGTTTCTAACTCGTAATATGGGGACAGGATGTCAGAATTCTCCCCCTTTAATAAATTTCGTCCCCAAAATTCTCATCTGATTGATCAATAATGTAGAGGTATTAATTCCTCATACACTTCTCCATTTCCCATATACTTCATCATTCAAATGCTCTCTTCCAAATGACTGTAGCTAATAACTTAATAGGTCCTTCAATTATTGATTCAGCTATCACACTATTTTAACTATTTCATCGATATATTTCAGATTACTCACCAACTTTTACTTCGTATGTTGCCAATCTATCTCTGTTGATCATACCATTATTTTTTAACCTATTCACATATCACATATGATGAATCTAAAACTTCTTTCACTAGTAACACTACCTCATAGTAATTTTCATACAGATCAATTCATAATAGCTTAACTTATCCTTTCTCCAAATCTGAGCACACCTTGACAAGGTGGTACTCACAAAAACACTTCATCTCTTCTTTGACAATTCACTTCTCTTCAGTGTTAATACTTTCAACTCTTATTTCCATTTCACTATATTCCTTAAATCTAGTGTTGATCCACCTACCTCATTTATCTTTCAAAAGTCACTTTACTCTTATTTCATATTCATCTAACTCACTAACAGTATCTCACATTTATTATGGCCTTATACCATTTTAGGCCCTCTTTATCTCAATGTAAAGGTGAATAACCACCTTTCTATCATACACAACCCCATACCGCGTTCTAATGATGCCACTATGGTCACAATTGTATGCCTGCAATCAATTTGAATTATACCTCAATCTCATCTTCCTATGAACTCAAAAATATAAGCTTCAAGCATATTCC
>JANIJH010011660.1:0-12298 GCA_024520975.1 Erythroxylum areolatum | reverse complement strand
AACGCGCGACCCTTTTGTTTTGAATTTCATAAGATTAAGATTTCGGATGTCGGATATTTGTTCAGTTCAGTTGCTCCATTTGTATACTTCGAATTTGATCCGTATTCGTTTCACTTTTGCTTACTTTCGTTTTGCGTTTTGCTTTATTCTCCGCTTCTTCCATTTTCGATTTTCCGGTTGGGATCCGATTTCGGATCGGGTCTCAACAGGATCCAATTGACGAAGTAACAAAAATAAATTTCTTAAAACTATAGAAATAAGCTGGTCTTTCTATTCACAAACCTTTTTAACCAAAATGTGCAACTAAGATGGAGTCAGATCTTTAGCTCCCCAATCATTTCTTCCAAGATCATCATCAACAATAACATCATCCATACCAGCAAAACAGTTGCATTCTGGCTTGACAAAGTATTAATCTACACCAAGCTCATGCTTCTCTAGCTTTTTAGACCAAGAATTCTATGAAGACTTTCTCAATAGCCCATCTGGCCCTGAAACAGAGCGGATCTTCTTTAGATATCTACCAATGACATAAAAAACTGATCGAAACAAAACCTTTTTGTTACCAAACATGATTCTATGATGAGAGAATCACCCAACAAGTGACTCAACAAGAGCAGACTATGGCTTCTGTATATGATACTGTTACAAGGTTTCAACTGCAGCACCAATAAATGAATTACAAGTGTGATTCATAAATTTCTTATATGAATTATTCAAGACCCCCTTATCGGACAAGAGTTCAAAGAGTATAGAGAAGTCGTCACAAATGAACTTAAGAGGTGTGTCAATTATTCGGGTCTTACTAGACACACTGGTTCACCTGCAGGGCTTTTCACCAATATAGGTACTGAGTTTGAAAAGGGGATGTCGCTAAGCATTCTGTCTTATTAAGAGAGAAGATAAAAAGACTTGGGGGAGTTTGGTAGATAGCTTTTCAGCTATATTTCAACTAATTAAAAAGTATTAGCTGTAGCTATTTGACATATACTTGTTTGGTTAAGAGCTGGTTGGGTTGGCTAACTCAACCCAACCAACCATTTTTTGAAAAGCTATTTGGGAGTAGCTTTTCAACCAATCAGTTA
Source organism: Erythroxylum areolatum (assembly GCA_024520975.1). Taxonomy (NCBI): domain Eukaryota; kingdom Viridiplantae; phylum Streptophyta; class Magnoliopsida; order Malpighiales; family Erythroxylaceae; genus Erythroxylum; species Erythroxylum areolatum. Next base: position 11,213 of record JANIJH010011660.1, on the reverse strand, counting down.
ATAAAAATTTTACTGAAAGACAATTATGCCCTCAAACCTATTTCTAACCTATCTAAAATTTATGGGATTAACTTGTTGTTGTTGTTGTTGTTGTTGTTGTTATTATTATTATTATTATTATTATTATATGTTCTATGTTTTTATTAGAGTTATAAACTTAATTTTTGTAGAATTAAATATCTAAAATCTAAATTATTATTAGAATATTCAATGAAATACTAAATTCATACCCTTATTTTTTTTAAAGTTATGTACTCATAAGTTATTATACACATAAACAGTTAACATTAAACAGGTAATTTTACTAAATATCAAATAACAAACAATTAATATTATTCGCTGGTCAAATCAACTATCAAATAACCCCTGAAGTAATCAGTTGATTGCTAAACAGGGCTTTTTGTTTATTGCAGATCTTCTTTCACAAAGCTAAAAGCTTTCCTTGTGCCAATGAACGACTGCTTCCTTGTGGGATTTCGCTCGAGTAATGTCAAAAGGGAACAAAAGATAAAGTTGAGAAATTGAGAGAAGATTTGTTCCATACCAACTTGAGTTGTGAATCGACACCTAAAAGTACTTCTCTAAATTATTAGATTTTGATTAAAAGTTTTTAGCTTTATTTGACTACCAAACATTTAAACAAACAAGTGGGACTCAAAAGTTCGAAGAAATGATATAAAGTTATGCAATCCAATATAATATGCCAAGTTGTTTGATTTGGGGTCTTATATTGCTTGTAAGATTATGGATTTAGTGGCTCTTCCGTTCCTTGTAATTCAACTAGCTTCGAGTTGATTGACCTGTTAAAGTAAATGGTACTGGCAGGCTAGGCAGTACTGAGAAGCATGGGAAACCTTGGAACAGGTAACGAAGAAACACCTTTTTTAGCAACAAGCAAACCACTGACGTACTTGGGCCAAATTACAATTGCCGGTATTGGAAACACAAACATGGGTGTAAACAAACTAGACAGCAGTGGTTTTGGTCAAACTCATAGCAATAAGTATGTCACAGGTTTCCCTCTAGGATCTTGGGATGACACAGCAACTATGTCTGATAGTACAAAAGGATGTGCAGATGATGATGAGAACCTTTCTAATCTCAATGGGTCAGAAACTCAGGTAGCGCAAGTCTCAATTGGAGTCTATGAATATTGCTTTTGGTTCAGAGTTCTTTGATGTCATGCCATCCTTGTTTTATCATAATTTAGAGGCAGCAAATGGACCTCCTGTGTTGGCTCATCATTTGAGTTTACCGAAAACCTCAACATATATGTTTGCCATTGACAAGTATTTGCAGCTTCAAGATTCTTTACCTTGTAAAATTCGAGCTAGGCGTGGTTTTGCGACTCATCCAAGTCGCATCGCCGAGAGGGTAAAGATTGTTACAGAATTTCATTGTTTTAATATGCGTACAATCACGTGTTTACGAATGTTCATTTTTCTTACATAAAGGTCAGAAGAACCAAAATTAGTGAACGCATGAGGAAGCTGCAGATCTAGTGCCCCACGTGAACAAGGTATTACAGTCTTTGTATGATTCACCAAAATTGTCTTGTTTTCCATATTTCTTAGTTTATAGTGGCCATCTATATGTGCTTTGAATTCTCTATTTGCAGCAAACAAACACATCAGAAATGCTGGACTTGGCTGTTGACTACATCAAAGACCTTGAGATGCAGGTTAAGGTTTGGTGATAAGTCATAAAAAGAAAATCCTGATGAGAATCCACCAGTTTGAAACATTCCCTTTTGGGTTCATTTTTTATTCTGATTTCCTTTCCAGGTACTTTCAGAAAATAGTGCAAAATGTACGTTCACAAACAAGCAGTAAAGTTGTCCCAAGTGTCGGCCAATTGATTTGGTTATATGTACGATTAGCCAGAACTTACAAAGCAAGTAGTAGAAGCAAAGTTGTCTTTTACAATTGAAAGAAGAGGATATGCTAGGAAGTTTATTTCTGAAATTAGTCTTAAGTATGTGTCTAGATTAACTGTGAGATTCCTCCTAAACCTGTTGATTGCATTATACAGCAATTAGTTTACTTTGCATTGCAGGGAATCTTAATGGCATATGTTTCTTGGTCTAAAGCCCCACCCAAATGAAGGTCAGTTTTATATATGTGGTTCCAAAAAGATTCTTGGATGCTCTTTGCAAATTACAAGGAGCTGCTGTGCCAGAATTGCCATGGCATGAAACACATGGGGGAGACTTCCACTGACAAAGAGCATTGTTAACATCTTTTTAAGTGCCTATTTTGTCTTTCGTCAGATCTCTGTTTCAGACAGCAACGTCTCTTATTTTCAGATTTTGACCCGCCCTTTTTATGAATTACAAAGTAAGTCCACGATAGTTGTGGAAACTTGCTTACCTTTCCTTTGAGTGGGGCCTGGAATCCGGAGGTCCACTTAATACATTCACTAAGGAAAGTACATTGTTAAGGGGATTTTGTTCTCGCCAAAGTTGTGCCCACATGTTATTGACATGTCCAGACACCAAATTAGGGTAAATTCTAGAGGCAGGTAATTCTAACCTTGTCTGGCTGGAAGATGAGAAAAGAAACAAGAAGGGCTAAAAGCGCAGATAAGATGAAAGTGCTTCAGTATTCTTTCCCCTCTATTACCTAATCCTCTGCTTAGGTCGTAGTCCACTGGGTCGGAAATCAATAAAGATATGTTATCTAGCTCTGCCCTTACCACCAATACCAACGTTGTCAACAAACAATTCCTTCTCCAACAGTATATTAAAATTAGAACTGAGGGAGAACAATTGGGCATTTATTCGAACCTTCTTTTGGCTTGGAACTTAGGTTTTTGGCGTGTGGAATTAAATTCGGATTCTTTAATTATCATCAACATATTATTAGACTCAATAGGGAGGAGCAGAATGCTTTGCTCCTTGGTTCAGGCTATCACATTACTACTGGAGCGTGATTGAGTAGTGAAGTTGCGATATGTATCTCGCAAAGGGAAATTATTATATTTACGGTTATTTATTTTTTAGATAATCATCTTGTAGGAAATTATTTAAAGAGATGGCCCATTTTCTTGTAGGAAATAAAATCAATATCAAAAATAAATATCAAAACATATAAAAAGTTAAATAATATTATAATCCCAAAATAAATATTCAAGTTGAGTAAATAGTTAAACACATAATAAATTATGCATTTTATTGTACTACAAGAAGATTTGCAATATGTTCCCTCGTATCATTCATCTCGTTATTTTGTGGCTCATCTAAATGATTTCCTTCAACGTCTTCATTTTCATTGATTTCTTCATTTGTAGGAAGTAATGCATCACAAAATAGTCAATTACAATTTGTTGATATAGTATTTTGTTAAGGAATATTCGATACCAGATTGTTGGTCTCTTATTTCAATTGTGTGGTAAAATTGAAAGCAGATTGTTGTAGATTTTTATTCAAATCAACCTAGACCGAAATGCTAAAATGATTACGACCAGTCATAGTAATAACAATGTTGTCATATTTTACAATCAATTGTATAAACAAGGATCTGTTGGAGAAATATAATAACCCTTAATCGATGATGTTTTGATTGATATCCCACCTCCACTTTTACGTAGGATGCAATAGAGTTCTTCCTACAACTTGACCAAGTTGAACGTGCTAATGGTGGGAGACCCGAGTTGGACTTTTCTAGGAGTTTTAAGTTTGGTATTGAAGATCATATCTTGTGTTCATCTGGAATGGTTGCTTATAATAGAAGACTTGACTACATTCTTTCTTTGAATATTCCATTACACAAGGCCATCAATAAATGCCTGGTTTCCTCTCTGTTTTTCCTAGTTACTTTTAGTCATTGTTATTAGTTAAATAGGTCTGCCAACTTTCTGCGTTTTTCTTTTGTGAATTCAGATGAACTAGAAGCTTTCCAAAAACTGAAAGCAGTAAAATTATCAGAAGGGAAGGATGTGTAAGTAGTAGTACTTTGGTGTCAACTTTTGATATTTAAATATTGTCTTACCACTGTTTAAATATTATCAGAAGGGAAGGATGTGTAAGTATTGTTAAATGACCAATACTTAGGAGGTTCTTATCAATCCATGCATCTAATATAAATTTAAAAGTTCCAAGAGATTAGTTTGCAGATTGTTGCATCTTCCTCCAGGATCAAATTTGTCACTTCTGGTTATTTCATGAATATACTACACAAATTCAATCATATATATATATAATTGCACAAAGCAGAACACGAAAAGCCATTAAAATACTCGACAATTTAGCAAAGAAGCCTCACATGACTAGCTAGATTACTAATAAGGCACCCGTTATGGTGCTAGTTTGAGGAAGCAGATTAAGAAGATGGAAGTGAGTCAGCATAGTACAACTTTCTCTAATACAACTTTTTACAAATTCCCATTTCAATTCTCACATATTATCTTACTACTGCCATCAATTTCCTACCGAAAATGTGAATTGTCAACATCTCAAATCACAACATTGTTGGATCGCCTATGGCCCTAATATTCACAATACGCAACGGAATGAACCATACTACAACAATAAGATGTACAACCGAAATATAATATGTGCGAAATTACCTCTTGACGCGGATTGGTATTTGTTTCTTTTCAGATTTGTAGACACTGCAATGCGCGAACGTCCTCTACCGGTATCCACAAAGAGGATGAATGATCCAGGCAACGGCTGATGTGTGCTAGCACGGTCTAAAACTCTTTTTTTACGCTACACAATTTTCTCTCGGAAGAAGAATGAATGTGGCTAGGGTTTTTGTCTCATACCTAATAAGATAAAAGTTTCTCTATTTATAGAGAAACCCTAATTTCTATTCCTATTAGGAATAAGAACATCATAATCCTAAACCTATTAGAATTATCGAAGCCCAATAAGTTTTGGGCCATATTATATCTCATATAATAAAAGCCCGACAACTTATTTCAATCTAGCTCAATAAATATATCCACATATATTTATTCAATGCCTAATAAATTAGGCCCAAGAGAATAAGCCCAAATCACATCACTCTTTGTGTGTGACCCTATACCCTCATTTGATGTTGGCAATGGGCTTGATCATACTTCAAGGCCCATAAGTTATAAGCGGCCTCTAGCAAGACATTTTAACTACCCAAATCAAATAAGGATCGGTAATCTGATTTAACCTGTAACCATGGTTGCAAACTCAGTCCCTTTGTAACACGATATCAAGATTAATCACAAGGCATAATACATGTCAATCTTTGATTAATCATAGTTTCTTGATCCCTAAGTTGACTGATTATAACAAATGACATTAATGACTCCTCATCAATTCATTTGAGCACGGTCATGCATTTCTTCAGTCATACTTGTCAATAGGCCCAAATAATATCTCTCTCATTTAAGAGAGGTATAAATCCCATCTACGTTATTCACATCCCTTCGCATGATTTATTTAATGTCTAACATAAGACTACTTGTTATTCGGTTAAAGATAACTTAGTCTAATATCAAAACACTAAATTCCTCATGTACGGAACCATGATGACTTCAGGTCAGAGGACTAAAGTCAAACCATATTGAGAATCACTAATGACATGAAACCATGTAGTTTTATCTTTGTGGGTCGGTCCAATATATGTTCTCTACATATATCTTTGTTTCTGATTTGATAACTCATATCTATGATCAGAAAAACGTGATCATCAATCAGAACACATACTAACCTTAATTCATTATTATTCCACTAATAACGATCGACCAGGGACAGATTAGAATAATATTATAACGCTTATGGTTTTCCTATCAAGTCACTTACTTGATGACATAAGCCTAATACTATTCATGGAACGTAAATCACATTACATAAACAATATACATGCATATATAAAAGAATACCTCATAATATATTATTAATAAGTCATAATGTTAGTACAAAGTCACATATGTCTATTGGCCTAGGGCACACTACTAACAAACATCATGGTAAATAATGGAATTTCAAAAACCAAACCCCAATTACAGATCAATTAGTCTCAATACCCATCTCAAAGATTCAAGAGAAGAAAAGATAAAACATGGGATTTTCATCCTAACATTTAATTTTAAACCGCACAGTAGCTAGCAAAGAAAAGATTTTTACAAATTTCTGTATATCCAACAACCAAATCAAAGCACAGAACAAACAACTCCTCAGAGAAATAGAAAGAAGAAACCTTTAGAGATAAAACAGTGAGTTTTAAAGAAAAGAAGAACCTTATCTGAAGCAAGCATGGGTTCGTCCGACGGTATAAACTTGGAGGGCCTGAAATTATTCTGCAAACTAAACCTCAGAAAAAAGGAATCAACAAAGTTGAATAGCTATATTTCATATATAGCATTGTATGAAGTTATGATTACATACTGCATTCGATTATAAAAGAGATAAAAGGGATAGTGAATCTTGAAATGATGACTCTGTAAATAATATAGAAAGAAAAATAAAAAGGACCATGAAAGGACTTGAAAGAAACAGATGAAAAATATGAGAAGAGAAGCCTCAATTTTTCCCGCCAATCAAATAGAAGAAACAGTAATCCACGAATCAAAAGAAATGGAAGCAACAATGCAGAGAAAAACTACCTTTGGATCTCGCAATCTCTAGCAGATTTGACTGCGTAGAGCAGAAGCATAGTGAAGAGCTTTTCAGCATTGGACCAGATTGTAGAGAGAAGAGAGGAATGGTTTGGCTTTTTGAATGTTATAAACGTAAACGTTAAAAATTATAGGTGTTAAAGTCTACCCGAAAAAGCTAAAATGAGAGAATTTTTTTAAAAAGCTCCAAATTTAAGCTTCTTAAAAAGCTGTATTTTAGCTTCTTAAAAAGCCATTTCTATTTAAAAAGTACTTTTGGATTTTATGACCAAACACTCATTTTTCTTTAAAATAACTTTTGCGGTAAAAAAAGTACTTTTCTACCCTCCAAAAGCTCAACCAAATAGGTGCTAAATCTATCAACCTCCGTAAGGTTGGGACTATGTTCCTTTTGGTGGCTCTGTCTGATTATTTTGTTCTATTGCTTCAAGATATAATTGACACCTTGGTTCAGAGACATAGTGTGTAGCTATGTAGCTAGAATATTTATCCGTTGTATGAAAAAAAATAGAATAGAGGGAAAAACCATGAGTACTTTTATCATGTAAAATTCCAGGTCACATAAGAACTAGTTAATAGCATAGTTATTGGCAAATTCTTTATAACTGTTTAAAAACATGAATAAAATTATATTTATAATAGTTTCCACATAGAACTAATTACATATACACAACATGTTATCCTATTAAATAAAAATACGTATAAATATATGTTTATAGAATTTGAATACAAATGTAAAGTCATAAAAATAATGGAAGTTTAATGTAATTATTTATTTCATGATGTATTTTGAGTCTGTGATTATATGTTGCAATACATAATATAGTTTGTTTAAGTTTATAAAGTCATGTTTGAATTACATATTACCATAACAATGACTTTAAATTTTTTATAGCTAAGCCTCATCTAAGCCATCTCCATTTCTATACTGGCTTTCTTTTGTTTGCTGCTTTCCTTATGAGCCTCCTTTAAGTTTAATTTTATTTTGCGAATATGGATCAGATAATGGGAATCAAGTGAAATCTAAAAAAAATAGTCTAGCAAGATCTTAGGCGTAGGCATGCTCAGTAAAAACTGCAATTTTTAGACTTCAAATCTACAAGAGAAAAAATGTATAAAAAGTCGTTTAAAACCTTATCTTGGCCAGATTTTGGTGAAAATCATTGAAGATATGATATGAGGACTCCAAAGGATCATAACCATAAGATTTTCACATATGTTTTAAAGACTATAAATGGAGCCAAGATGTGAAGAAGGAGGGAATCCAATTTCCAACTAATTTTCCAGCTCCTAAAAGTTTTCTTGTTTTCTCTTTTCTTTATTCAACATTAGTGAAGTTTCCCTTCAAATTCTAATGGTATGAAGGGTCATCATTAGCTAAGTTTTTATTCTTGGTTGAAGGAATTTAACATTTTTAGGAACTTTAAAGATTGATAAGCAATTGTGTCTTATAGTAAAGAATTTCATTTACTCATGTATTGCATTGGTTTTCTATACTTTTATTCTATAATCATTTTTGATTAATGTCTAATGCGTAATTAGTTTATTGATTGAATTAATATTTGCTAGATTAAAGTTTGAATACATAAAAGTTCAAATCTTTTAATCACTTGAAGTGACTAGGAGTTTTAATTTGTTGTATACAAAATTATTTCATTTAAGAAAAACATTCAACTAGATTAAATACAATCGCAAATGTTGTGTTGTCTTGCTTTGATGGTCTTTCATTTCTTAAAGATATTGTTTCATTAAATTTGGATCATATCTAAGGCTATTAAGCAATAAGGGTTAATTGAATTACATGTTTTCATACATTTAGTATCACATCGAATATATGATCGATGAAATAATTATTTTATGCTAATGATCACTTGTAGTTCTAAAGGGTAGAAGTGACCATAAACGAAGGTTAATTTAATTGGAAACTCTTGTTTTATTACTTCCTTTATTTTCTTTATTGCAAAATCCAACATCCCCATCTTTTGTTAATTATTGACTTTCACAATGATTGGCAAGCAAGAATTTCTCTGGGGATTGACTCCTACTTCCTTATATTAAACTTTTTAGTTACAGGAATCTAGGAATTAACTTGGGTACTTGCGATAGTTTCACCAAATTTTAGTGCTATTTTTGGGGAATTCTAATGTTACATATTGGTTACGAGATCTCCAAAAGAATTAATTTTACAATATAATTTAAAGATCAAAAAGATTGTGAGAAGGCTAAGGAAATAAGCAAAGATTAGAAAATAGCATAACGTTATAAGTGGTGAAATAATAGAAATCATGACAAATAATCGAATGCTACGAGAACTCGCTAAACCAATAACTTCATTGCATAAGTTTTCCTAATTTTGATATAAATGCTACTTTTGAATTAAAATATGGTTTAGTTCAATTATTGCTAACTTTTTATGGTACTGTAAGTGAGTATCTGTAAAACATTGTCAAGAATTTCATGTCATATGCACAGGAATAAAGCCTAATGGCAACTTTGAAAACCAAATCAAATTAAGGGCTTTTCCATTCTTTTTGAAAGGTAATGCCCAAGATTGGTAATATTACTTGCCACCCCCTAGCATTACCACATCGAATAAAATGAAAAAGCAAAATTTGGAAAAATTCTTTTCGACTTCAAGGGTCGTTAACATTTAAAAGGAGATTTGTGGCACTCAGTAACACCATAGCGAGTGACTATATAAGAATTAAAAAATTATGCACAGGTTGCTCGCATCATCTAATTAGTGAACAACTTTTAATTTAGTTTTTTTTATGAAGGACTTTTACCCATAAAAAGGAGTATCATCAATGCTGCTAGTGGAGGAACCAAGAATGTGAATACCATTTCGTACCAGTCGGTACATACCGTACTGGACCAAAACTGGTACGAAACAGAGGGTCGATTGTACCGGGTTTAAATACCAATCAGTACCAACCGATATTCAAAATATTGGCCGGTATCGAAAATTTAAAAGATAGGAAACTTTTTTTGTAAAATTTTAAAAAAATTTTAAACTCTCCACCATCCCTCCCCCCTCTTTTTTTCAAAATTTTTAATTATTTATTTTATTTACTTCAACTTTTATAATTATTACGAATTTTAATTTTTGTTTTTATAATAAAAATAAATATTTTATTACTAATAATAATTATAAATTAAATAAAACTTAAATAAATTAATTTTATTTAAATTTATTTTAATATTTATATAATATTTATTAATAAATTATTAATAAAAATATTTTATTTTTTAAATAAATAATTTAAAAATATTATTTACAAACTAATATTTATTTTATATATTTTAATTTTTAAATCAAAATTTATTTGAAATATATGTATTTTAAAAATACATTTTATATTTAATTATATTTATTAATAATTATTAAATTAATTTTATAAATTAAATTAAAATTGTGATTATTATTTATTATTATGATTTTTAGAGATAGGGTAAAAAACATACAATACAACTATTCTAGAGCCCAATTCGGTACTAAATCTGGTACAACATTCTTAACGTTAACAAAACACCATATGATGTATGCACATTGATCACTAATATGACATAAATTTCTTAGTAGTTCAATGCTAGGATGGATTATTCAACTCGACAAGTTAATTAGGAAAACATTTCTTCTCTCAAAAAATGTATGGATGATCTTACTACACTTGTTCGACAAATAGCTGTAGATAAAGTGGAATTAGCAAAGGCCTATGGAATATGTTCAGTAGTAGGGCACCCAATAGATATGAGTCCTACTTTATAAGAAGACCCATCAGAGCAAACAAATGCAATAAGGAATTTTCCTGGGCAACCCCAATGTCAATACAATCCATAATCAAATACATATTATCCTAACTGGAGAGATCATCCAGATTTTTGATATAGTAATACCCCAGTAAATCAATATGTGACTAATTTTTAGCAATATCGATAGTCACACCCCTCAAGATAACCTCTTTAAGCTCAAAATTCTAATTCAGGTATGTCTCTTGAAGATATTGTTAAAGCAGTGGCCACTCATACCATTAAATTTTAATAGGAAACAAAAACCACTATTTAGAATTCGCAAAATCAAATGAATTAGTTAGCCACTATGGTTAACCAATTAGAATCACAAGGTTCTAGTAAGCTATCATCACAAACCTTGGTGAATCCTAATAAAAGTTCCAATGCCGTTACAAAGTGGAAAGAAAGGGAAGCAACCTAAGAAAACCCTACTTGCAATAAGCCTCTATACAAAAGATGACAAATATACTGGAATTGAGATAAGTGTGCTTGCACCTAAAGATGAGTCGTACACTTCCCCTTGGGCCATATTCCCTCCTTCCTAGAAGTATTGAAGGATGACAAGAGATTAAAATATGATGGTGATTTATATGAAACATTTCGGAGGTGTGAAGCAAACATTCCCCTTTTCCATTCGATTAAGCAAATACTTAGATATGTTAATTCTTTTTAAGGAACTTTGTACTATGAAGATGAGGCAAAAGACAAAAGGGATTGAAAAGGTAAGATGATAGTGGTAGGTTGCACAATGTTTTAGTGGGTAGTTTAGTATGTGTTTAGTTGTTAAATTGAATGATTAGTGCATGTTTAGGTTAGGATTGTGT
>JANIJH010011622.1:0-12300 GCA_024520975.1 Erythroxylum areolatum | reverse complement strand
GGTTGCTCGGTAGTGCACCTTTAGCGTGGGTTACGTGTCGGAATGACCTGCGGGCGTCCCGACGTGTACCCTACGGTGAGGGGGCGTTACAAACTTGACTAACAATTTTTACGTAAATTATAAGTTAAAATGCAGTAGGAACTAAAATGAATAATGCAGTAGCAATAAATACGAGAACATTTACTTTTATAATCTTATCCTTTCGTTATGATTTACTTCGCAATAACTCATGATTGATTCCTATAGAGATGATAATGTCTATAAATTAAATGGGATGAATTCCATAGTGATGAGGTCCAATAAGATCACTATCATGAATAACAATATCTGAGTTATCTAATCGATTCATCGTCACACTTGGAGTAGTATAACATAGAAACAACATTTACCCATAACTAATAAAAAAATGTATTCCTAATCCAATCGAGAATTTTGTTTCATTACCTTATTTTTATTTATCATTTTTTCCAACTCAATTTTTTTCTAAATTTTGAAATAAATGGACTTCTAGATGCGGGATTTCCTTAGTAACTTTTCATAGCCTTCACTCATCATATGAGTCTGAATATCGTAATAAAAAGATTTGCATGATTCTTTTTACAATTTACTCTTATATCACCCCCAAAACCAATTCATTCAGTTTTTTCTTTAACTCCAAAAAATGATCAATAAATACTTGTTTGTCCCTTCCACACCCTATGCGGGATTTACAGCTTGGACTTTCCTAGTGAGTCCATAGGATCGTACCCGAACGATACAATCCGATTACATGAAAATCATTTTTTCATATCCTTATAAATCGGACAATACTTATATTTGATTTTATATTGATATTAATTGTGAATAACTAAGAATGAAAAGAATAAAGAATTCAAAATTAACAGCATAAATTGGAGTAGTTTGGTAAATTCCTATGTGAAAAACCATAGGAGTGTATTAGTTTCGCAAACTCACCGATTTACCGCAGTCTATTCTACCATAATCAAAAACTAGAAAAATTAAACGCATCAAAAAAAATTTTGTTGATAATTGTTAACACAGTTTGACACATCTTACCTACATCTACAGGGCCCTCACTCAGCTTAATACTTTCACTAAAGGATAATAATAGTTTTACATAAGGCTTTAGTAAGCCGACATTACTCAATCCTTAACACTACCTCTCGTCCTCATTACCCGTGAAAGTGATTCATACCCAATAACACGACCGACTCATTTAACCTTGGTAATGTTGTCACTTGCAATCAAATTAATACTAAATCTAATAATGAAATATGTAGTTAGTGAAGAGTTGAGATCATTCCCATGAGGAATCTATTGGTAAATGTTCACAAGTTGAAAACTAGAACAAATTAGTAAGGTTAAATTAACATGATTTTTAGAGATTAAAATGACAAAAATTGGAAATAAATGAAAATAATCATATTTGAAAAATTGATGACAAACATTAGTTTCGGGTCACCTACGTTATCAAACTAATATAGATCTTCGATATAAAATTAAGTCCATTAACAAATAATCATTGAGTGATGTTCTCTCTTAGGATTAAATGAATAGAAACATATATTCTAATTACTCTTATTAACCAACAAATTAGATATGATTTTAAGTTTGATCAATTAATAGCTTTAAAAACTAAGAGAACCAATGAGTAAGATAATACACATACGATATGTATTAAGGATCCTTCTTAGAATTTCCAATCCTTAACGTAAAGACGGTAATTCTAATTGTCACTTTGGATTAGCAAAATTGAACGTCAAATCCTACTAATCTGGCTGTAAATTAAAATAATCAATTTTTAGTTGCGCACCCTAGAGATCAATCAATTCAATCATAAAAAACAATATGAAAGACACTTAATATTCACCAATGAAATAAACTTTATTATAAAAATCTCACACACACTAGATGATAACGTTGGTTCCCTTCAACCAAAAAGAAAGATTTAGCTACTTATAATAGAGTTAAAACTCAATAGAAAAATAGCAGGACATAAAAACTCAAAAAAACAAAAAAAAGTGAAAAGATGATGTGTCTCTAAGGATCTTCTCTTCCCTCTTATCGTTATTTTTATCAGATACACTTCCCACAATCCCCACATAATTAGGAAGGAGATCCCTACATAAAAGATAACAACTTGATTCCCAAAATAATAAAAATCTTAAGTGTACCGAATTTGTTTTCAAATCAGATTCTACAAATATATTTTCCCTTTACACGTGCCCACGCTTAGTCAAAAACTTTTCTTCCAACTGGGAATTTCAATTGTCTTTGCTTTCCTTATATTTTTTTGATTCAATTTCATCTGCCATATGTTGAAAATCATCTTAGAACAATTAAGACACAAGTTCATTACTTTTAAATAAAAATTTCAACATAATGAAGAGAATTATATCCAAAGTTATCACAAAAATAACAACTTAGCAAACCTCAACAGAGGATTTTTCTCAACAATATTATAACGAAAAAACACAAACTAAAGAACTCAAGTGATTAAACAAAATTCAACACGAATGAAAATAGTTGAGAAGGAAACAAAGAACAACTTCCTAAAGTTTTCGACATTTCCAAAGATTAAGATATAACCAACACACAACCAAAGAGTTACACATGCGCAATGTACCTCTGCCCTTTTGTGTTATGCATTCCACTATAATGTGATTTACTCAAGCATCTGTGACCAACACAGAACAAGGTTGCACATACACGAAGTCTATAGAGGAAGTCATGCACGCCCCATCACAAAATCTGCAGCTCACTCACACTATCCTTCAACCCACGTGAACATTTTCCAAAAACGATGGTTTATGCACACAACACACTAGTGTTTCAGCGCTCTCACAATTTTCTACACACAACAACGTTATTTGTCCATGCACATTCGATTAACCTAGGCCATGGCATAGACCAAGTCACACACGCAAGCCTCCCTCACTTCAACAATTTCATAATATTCCTCAAATCACAAAATAATCATATTAATGCTTCACCATACATGCACATTTGCAATTAAAACTACACCGAAAAACAATCACAAAATCACTCACGTGTGTAGTATAGAAGCAGGGTCTTGCACACAAGGAAAATAATACTTAAAATACTTATAGTCGCACACGCAAGGAAAATAATGCTTAGAAGTATTACTTATTTTCACCACCTCTTGATTTGGATTTTTAATCATTATCTTGAACACCCAATAATCAAAAATGACAAAATTAAATAATGAGATATAATAAATATCTTTATATTATGCATATACAATTTCTCTTATAAGAGTCCGCTTTGCTCAGAAGTTAGAGCATCGTATTTGTAATGCGATAGTCTTGATTCGACTTCGATAGCTAACTTTTCTCTATTTATTTTTTATTTTTCCATTATTAATATTAATCAGTAATAATAACTAATGGAAGTGTTATTTAGAATAGATAAATATTAATGAATAAATTAATAACTATTGGAATTATTATCTAGAATAAATATTAACAAAGAAATAAAAAACAACTAATGAATAATGTCAGTTTGTTTAAATTTAGTATACACAATAAACTTCACTTTGTTATGAATTCCTAATATTGTCAAATAAAATGTATTATTAATCGATTCAAAAGATTCAATATTTTGACGTAATGTCTTTAAATAGGTAAACAAATGGTCCAATATGTATTATTAATCATTATTCTAACGTCTTTAAATGGGTAAACTTAATCTTTCTAATGCAAAATTAAGTTAAAGCACTTCTTTAAATGTACCCAAATGTATGTTTTAAAGATCTTCCTTTTCTTTAAAATCAAAACCTTAATTCCTTTTAGTGACTAAAAAAACTCATGCAATGAGCTAAAATATAAATGCATTAATTTATAAAAAAACCTTTAAAATATCAAAGTGATTAAGCAAGAAGTATACATTAAATATTTATTTATAAATTTGTTTTTCTTAGTCTTGATTTTGTTCTTCATTAAATTGAACTTCACTAGTACATATTAATTGAAAAATCACGGCTGTGAGTTAGGTATCACAGTCGTGCAAGAGCTGCACGGCCGTGTGTTAGCTAGCATGGTTGTGCCTTCTGTAAATTTAGTCTTCAAATGAAAGAGGACATCATTCTTGCTCCATCTCTATCCCAAATTCTATGATAAACAGAATGAAATCATCGTAAATGTCGTATAATTTGATGTGGTTAAGATCAAGGGATCTAGGTTG
This sequence comes from Erythroxylum areolatum, assembly GCA_024520975.1. NCBI lineage: Eukaryota > Viridiplantae > Streptophyta > Magnoliopsida > Malpighiales > Erythroxylaceae > Erythroxylum > Erythroxylum areolatum. The sequence goes on along the minus strand of JANIJH010011622.1, from coordinate 8,097 downwards.
GGTTTTACAAGATGTAGGAAGGGGGCGAAGAGACTTACAGTGAGATGGTGAGAGAGAGACTTCTGTAATGTTACAAAGAAAATTACAGAGATGTCGGCACTGCCAATGCTTCATCGTCATTCATGCTCCATCGTTCCCCCTAATTCTATGATAAATTTACAGAAGGTAATCATTTGAAAATGTCACATAATTTGATGTGGTTGAGGATCTAGGTTGGGTCTTACAAAGGTAGGAAGGTGGTGAAGAGAAGAGAGGGAAAAATCTGTAATGATACAAAGAAGATGACAGAGGACATCGGTTGGGTCGGCTTGGCTCCTAAGCCACAAATTTTGGGAAGGGAAACAGAGTGTTTAAAATTTAGGAATAACGATGACATTTTTCAGTTAGATAAAATAAGACAAAGTTATATTAGACAGAGGATCTGGACTCTTAGAATAGACCATTTAGTGGTTTAAAAGTTGGGAAAAGACATGTTTTACACATCTTGATCTATTTATCATTTCTAGAGAATGGTGTAAAATCACTGCAATGTTTGTATGTATTGGAACCAGCTTGGCATATAAATGAAAGGCTTAGTAGTTCTTGTTTTTAGCAGGGTATAACATTTATTTAATTGTACTTCCTGACTTGAAACATAATTTTAGTGTCTTATGGAAAAAGAAAGGGGAAAGCTTTGCACGATTTCTTAAGAGAGTACCAATTTGGATATTCTGTTTAGTTTGATAATGTAGAGATAGTCAGGGACTTGGAAATGGAGTCCACAGCTTGTTCTTGTGCATAAAATGACCATATGACCCCTTCAGGTACATCTCAAAAGGAGGAATTCTCGGCTAAAATAGGGAATAGGGGTTGTGTTAAGGGTTGAAAATAAGGTTTAAAAGTAATGGAGGGTTTAATTTTTAAAGATAAATAACACATGATGCTTGAATGTTAGGAACATTGATTTAAGGAAAAGTTGTGGCCAGATATGATGATGTTAGTGAGAGGGGAACATATTCTTTGTTTCTATAAACTTTTTTCAACCATATTCCAATAATTTTCATCCACCATTATGTAAGATCTACATAAATGTGTGGTTAAAAATCAGTGGCACAGGCTTGGAATAAGTTAAACGACACAGATGATCCCGTGCCCAATGTGGGAAATAGATCTTTTGTTCCCATAAACCTGTTCCAACCACGTTTCTTTAATTTTCATCCACTCATTTATGAGGGATCCACACAAATGTGTAGTTAAAAATCAGTGTCACAGGCTTGAAACAAGTTAAATGGCACAGATGATCCCATGCTCAGTGTGGGAAACAAATCCTTTGTTCCCTTAAACCTGCTCCAACCATATTCAATTAATTTTCAATCATATTTTTATATAGGACCCACACAAATATGTGGTTAAATATCAAAGGCATGTGATGCTATTAAATGATATGCCTCTCTCTTCTTTCCGAGGAATGGTGCTTCATTTTGATCTAACCATTAACCAACCTACACTTTACATTTCAACCAACCTTTAGAATTCTTCTTTTAATAATAACACGACTCTTATCCATTACTCTTTTAAATATTTATTACTTAAATTATCAAATATATAATAATTCATAAATTATATAACAAATTAATAATTTAAATTTTATTTAATTTTTGATCATGTCTTCACTTCTTATTCAAAAATTTTAAATAAATTACTATTATTATTGTTGTTGTTGTTGTTATTGTTCAAACTTCTAATCTTTTAAACTGAAATACTTTTCTCTTTAGGTTAGACTTTGAACCAATTACACCACAAGGCCTAGTGAGGGGTTGGTATATAAGTGAATGGTCTATCTCTATAGGAATCATAAGGCCTATGGACAACGTCAAAGCATAGATGGTTTAATAATTGCATCAAATGATTTTGATGTCACTAATTTGTGATATGCGTAAGGGATAGATATGCAATAAGTCAAATGATTTAGGAATATATTTTAATTGGAAAAGATCATTTTAATTCTCAACTACTATGATAAGTGCATAACTTGGAATGAATCGATAACTCTTATGATAAAGAAATTTGTACCAAGTTATTATTATAGGGATCTGTATCAAATAGCCATGACAACGGTCTAGGCTTCGCCTAACCTCCCATAAAGTGAACTTATCCTAATTATGTAGTCCTAAAATAATATTTTTTTTATAAGAGAGGGTCGTATCTTTCGAGCTAAGCTTTAGGTCAACCTTCCAAGTCTGAGCATAGTCAACCTAAGTCTAGTCTGTTGATGTTATATTGAGTTGAATAGAAATTGCCATGCATAGAATTAGAGGTTGCAAAGTCTTACTCAATGATCAAAAAACAAGGAAGACTATCATAAGGGGACAAAAGTAGTCATGATATGAGCCAATATGGAGAAAAAGAATTGACTATGACAAGCTTCTTGAATGTTCAATAAAGATATAACTAATGTAGTATAATTATAATGCTATGTAGAGTTTAAAAAAATGGCACTTATGGATATAAAGGTCAAAAGACAATTAAAAAGCAAAGGAATAACTAAATAATCCACTAGAAGTAGTCATTCTTAGAGACTTGATTAGAACAAGAATGATAACTGCTCTTCTGAAGCAAAAATTAAATCACCTAAAGCTAAGGATGATGTTTACAATCAAGACATAGGTGAAATTGATTCTCTACCCTTTTGAAATAGAGATATTAAATGTTTTTAATATTTGGAAATAGAGCATGTTGCATCTTAATTACAAAATAAGAAGGTTATAATCATAAAAGATGATGAAAAGGTGGAAGTACTAGTGATTAGGATAAAGAGAAAGTTATTCCACCACTTAATGGGTCTAGTGATGAGGGTATTTAGTATGTTATTAAGGGTAAGATATTTGTTATTAGGAGGGCATTAAGTCTTTAAACTAGAAAGGATAATTTAGAGCCATAAAGGAACAATACATTTCATACTAAATTTCATATTCGTGACAAGATATATAATATGATCATCAATAGAGGGAGTTACACTAATGTAGCCTATCTTTGTAAAGAAATTGAGTTTGCCTACTATAACGCATCTAAAGCCATGCAAGCTTCAATAAATAAATGAATGTGGTGAGGCGAAAGTCACCCAAAAAATTCTAGTTTCCTCCTCGATTGGTAGATATTATGATGAGGTGTTATATAATGTGGTGCCTATACATGATTGATATATTCTCTTAAGGATACCTTTGGATTTTGATAAAAGGACTATTAAAAATGTGTTTTTACAAATAGTTATTCTTTCATCATAAATTATAAACCCATGACTCGTGTACCTTTAACACTAAAGTAGGTCTCTAAATACCAATTAAGATTAAAAAGATAATCATAGCAAGAAAAAGGGAAGGAATATAATAAGTGTTCTTTATACTAACCAACCTATATTTGTACCTTTGTACAAAAAGGCTTATCTTTCTTTTAATGTAAGTGAAGACTCAAGGACAAATCCTTTAAAGAGTGGGAGTATGATGCAAAAATGGCTAGTCCAAAAGGAAGTCTATTGCATGTAGGATTGAGATGATCACAGGAGCTAGAATTAGAGAAAATTTGAAGGAAAACACTTACATCAAGCCAAACATGGTCTCTAACAGAGACGTGGCTCATATCATGTCTACTTTTAAAAGTTATAGACAAATCTTTGGTTTAAATCCAATCATGTTACGGGTTGTGCCTAATTGTCCAGAGATATAATAGGATCTACGAACACTAGACATAAATGTGGATATCAACAATGTGAAATTAAAGTTTTTGTAGTCAACAAGACTAGGCCATGGTCACGGCTCATATTGTGCCTATTAAAATCCATATTTGTATGTTTAGTATTCAAGATATATTTGAAAACACGTGTCGAGTGCACTAAAATTTACCTAACTATGTATACTAAAAATTTGTAGCTGTGATAAGTTGGGATCGTATCTACAGGGAATGTTCGGTTAATTCTTGTAATGAAAATAATCGATGCAAAGGAAATAAAAGGAGGGCTTTAAGTTGATGCAATCAAGAAACAAAATAAAAATTAAACTAATGCAAGTAATTTATCGAAAATAATCAAAGATAATAAGAGTGTTGTAAAACCCAGTTCTCAGATCAATCTTGGCCTACACACGATTAAACACATTTCATTGTTTTAATGCTTTCACAACTCTCCTAGGACCATTGATTGTGGACTAATAACACATTATGCTAATCTCAGTTTTTCCTTAGATCGTGTTTAATTAAGAAACACTTATTAATTAAACCTAACTACCGAATAATCTAGAATACACTTTCTAGATTTAATTGGGCAGCTGTATTACAAAATAGAAAACTGATCAATGTAGGTTAGTAACCTCACAAGCTTGGTTATCTTACCTAAGTTACGTTATTCCTAATGACTCAAGGTCATTAGTGGCTACTAACTAATCTCAAACACAACAATTACGGATTATATTCAAGATTTTAACAATTGGTTCATAATAAAATAATTCAATAAACGCATTAAGATCATCTTTACAATTCCCAAATCATTCAACGTAGAACAATTATAACAATCCCTAAAGAGAGATTCATTATTAAACAAAGAGAAAATTTCCAACATTTACTGCATTTGATAAAGAAGCATATCAAAAAGATTTGCCTCTGCATTAGAAGAAATAGATCACATTAAATATCTTTTTACACTATTCTACAGAGAACCATGAAATTAAGAATGGTATATATCTATGTTTGGATATCAGTTTAATAATGAATAGTTTCAGACAATTTTGCGGTTCCTTGAGTACTTTCTAGTGTGGAAACTGGTTTACTATAAACGGCAATGTTTTCTTCGGATCCTGCTTCTTTAGTGATGATAAAGAAATCCAAGTTCAAAACAATATTAATATATCGTTTATTTCAGCTGACCATTATACAATGACAAAACCTAGAGTCATATTTCCCATGTTCATACTGCTTCGGATACCCTGAAAGCAGGATTCTGAATCTTTATACGTGTGAAATGCTAGTGAGTCATATCTTCCTCCACACCTCTCCAAGAGTCAAAGGTACAGATGGGTACGAAATGGCCTATAAACACTTGAAAACCGAGCACCATACGTTCTTTTCCCAGTTTTGCGCGGTCTTGACGGTCGCAAGCCAATTGGTTAATCCGCAGTATTGGGATGTGTTATTCTTATCTGAATCAAGATTATTTTGTTCCTCGGATCCATATAAAGGAATCATCTTAAAGTATTGTCATATGTCCCAATTAATTAGGTCAACGTTAACGCTAATAATGCATTACTGCATTCTTTTTTATCCTTATCTAATCATAGCAGATGACCAATTAGGTTAGGATTGATCAAAAATGAAAGTTACACATGATATTTGTCATCTTTCCTTCATCAGCCGATGACATTCCAGGCATTTATATCAACCCATCAAAATGTGCTCAGTGATTGTCCACGTTTGATCAGCAGTACTGCATTAGGTACGATAAGCTTTGTCATCAAGGGTACATCTACATAATTGCTGAAGGAAATAATTGAGCTGCTCAAGCAAAGTCTGTGATAAGCCAGAAATTAACAATGGCATGCCTATCACGTAGGAATCTTTCAGGTTTTAAGGACCCAGTGATCAGTTATTGAAGTGAGAAAATAACATACGGATTTCTACTATATATGTTATTCTCTAAACTTGTTTTATACCCTCGCTGACAAGTCAAGGAGTGATTATGAGAATAGTTCAGAAATGTGGAAGGCTCAAGCAGGTATATTCATGGTTCCATGTGCACAGCTCTCAGGGGCCTGGCATTGACGCTGAAAACCCCTCGAAAGGTAAATGACTGAGCTTGGCATGTGCGAGATCAAGACAGAAACATTGTGGAAGCAGCATGGCACTGATTGTGACATTTATACCATATCCAAATTTCATGATTGCTAGCTTCTCTGGCGCCGGGAGGAACCCTACTGACGAGTGACCAATCTCCAAAATCTACACTATTGTGACGATATATAGACAAGTACCCTTTTGGCGTATTATATTCCAGATGTCGTTTTTCTTTCCTTCCTCTAATCTTTTGTGTCACGAAAGAATTCCCTCATGCTCATTGCGCCACAGCCATGTACGATTTAGCTTTCAACTTGGCTTTTCAGTCACCTTGGGTTCTAAACCTAATAGAAGGAAATTAAAGAAAACGAAATGAACAAGATGAAAACAATTAAATCAATTTAGATTGAACAGCCTCATCGTTTCGGATGGTTTATACTTTGTTTCCAACACTATATATTCCATATTCGGCTTGAGTTTGAAGCTTTCTACTTTAGAGACCAAACTTTGGATAGGATTAAAGATTTTTGGGTGAGCAATGGTGAACAAGATAAGGGTTCACTACGTGGAAAGAATATTCTTAATTTTTCTTCTTTTGCTTTTTATTATTCTTCTTTGTTACACTTGATAATGAGTAGTATAATTAGAAAGCTTTCGAAAATGCTGACTCTGTCTCTGTGGAGATGACGAGATGCTTCAGATGCCCATCCCATGACAACTTAATCCTCGGCCCCAGTTCCACGGTCACATCTTTTCCACATGTTCTGAGTAATTCCAGTTTGGAAGGGCTTGTCCTGTTTCATCTCTCCACACTTTCTTATCCAAGGATGAAATCCTAATTTTAATAATTATTATTTAAAATATCAAAGAAGTTAATTATTACTTGATAATAATTATAATTAATTTCATTAAATTACTTTACCCACCATAAATTATTTATTGGTGTGTATGGGTAATTATGATGATTACAAAATAAAAAAAAAGTCATATAATTAAATGCTTTATAAAAATTCACTTTATATTGTCACCAAAATTTAATTAATAATTAATTGCTCAATTATTAAATATTTAATAAAATTCTTCTCCTCATTTCTTCTTTCTTCCTAATTAAATTAGGTTAAACTCTTCAAAGTTTCGACAATTTTTATTTTAAATAAGGGTTAAATTCAATGTTAAAATAAATTTAATATTTTATCTTTAAACATGCTGCCTTCTTACTTTGTGAGGACAGAGGGAGGGACAATAATTGTACCCACCTTTCTATTTATATGTTACAAACGAGTTATTTTTATTATTCAAACTTATAACATTTTGGTCACAAAAGAGTAATCTTATTAGTCTAAAATGATAAGTAAGGAGCCTTCCTTGAATAAAAAAGAAAAAAACATCACATTTGATAGCATTAAACGTGTCATGTAGGTACATGAGTTTTAGGTGTCTTTATATACATGATCATTTGACAAATCTAAATTATTCAAATTTTATTTTTCTATATATTAAAATTAACATATCTCTATTGTAAGATTCTCTTAATTGATTATAACACAAGACCAATCACCTAACGTCTACGTTCATTGCAAAGATAGCTTGCCCTTCAAAACGAGGTCTCTTGCTCGTGACTCTTCTCCACGATCATATGAAAGGGTCACCGTAAAGCAAAGAATCCCAGAGAGAGGAGAGGACTCTCAAACTCATTTTCCTTTTTAAAGTAAAATCCCAGTTGTAAAAATAATGCAATAATTCGAAAACAAAATAATATATGGATGAAGTCTTCCCAATTGATTAACCAACTACCTAAATCACATTAAGGGAAAAAGCGTTAGGTCATGACTAAAAGCTGGCTACAGATATTTCCTTTTTTATTTTTCGAATTGCATTGCAGCCCCTTTGCAATTGGTTTTTTTTTTTTTTTAGTCTAATCACCTAATATGAGTCTAATTATTAGTTCAAAGATGCTTGTCCTTTGCGGTAACCAAATACTTAAAACAATTCGTGTGTACAGTCTCATTGGGTAGGAATGAAACAGGTAAAACTATATATGAATTTTAGATAGAGTTATGATATATGTAGTCTTTTTTTTTAGTATTTTTACAAAGAAATTATTTCCGTGACTTGAACCAATAACTTTATAATCACAAAGGAGCAACTCCAAAGTTCACCTTATAATTGTTCCAAGATAATTACTAATAACCACTTTTTTTAATATTGTATTGCTTCTTTCTTGTCAATCTTTGCAACTTCTCTTTGAACTTAAAAAGCTTCAAAGCTGCTAGAGTTTGGCCCTTTACCTCTATTCATTCA
>JANIJH010011597.1:0-12306 GCA_024520975.1 Erythroxylum areolatum | reverse complement strand
CCCCTCGGGCCCACAAAGGACAGTTGCTAATCAGGTGTCCCTTCTCTCCACACTTGAAGCAGGCACCTGTCAACTTGAGACATTCACCCCTATGTGGATCACTACTTATTTTTCACAAGAATCAAATAGAAAATATATATGGAAAAATATTAAGATCAAAATTCCCCTAATTTCATCTTATATACTTGATTCAATTATAAAAATTGCATTAGTTGGAATAATGTTTCCAAATGTAATGATATGTCATCTATCAATGTACAACTACCCATCCTTAAATTAATTGACTTGTAAATCTCTCAGATTTGTTACTCTTAAAATGTACTAAGTTCTTTGAAATCTCATAAAAGGTTAACCTAATACCAAAAAGGTCATATAGGTTTATATTTAGATCCATGTTCATTAAAATATGTGCCTAATTCAATCTACACATAGCTTTTTTTGACTATGTTTATATGTTAAATCTCAAATATAGAAACTACTATTAAAAAAAATTACAAGAATCTACTAAAGTTCCATCATATATGTGTATATATATAATTTATTAACCTATAATCATCCTTGAAATAATGAAAAAAAGAGTTGAAGGAAAAATATCTTATACTAAAGTGTTTCTTCATGAAATCTCAATACTTTATTGATAATCACTTATCTAAAATGACATTTGATCTCTCTCTCTTTTTCAATATCTAAAGAAGACTAATATTTTATAAAATATGTTATTTGGACCTAAAATTAATAGAACTCTAATTTTTTTCCAGATTATGTTAGCCTTGATTATATGACATTTTTCAAAAGTTAAAGGCACACATTAGTAATATAAGAAATTAATGTGAACCCCCAATGGCATCAAATGACAATTGTCAACACCCTAATGGCTAAAAAGATTTTTAAAAGGTCAAGAAAGAAGAAATATTAGATTGTCACAAAGTTTTCTTACTTATTTTGGAAAGCAAATGTATGAAGGAATGTCAAACTCAAGTTTACTTCATCAACTTCTTCTATTTACAAATCTAGAAAAATACGAACTTGACTTATCACTTAGATATTAATTTATAGAATGTTTACTCCATCCAATATGCAACTATTGCTGAAAAATAATCTAAAAATTGCCACTAATTTCTAAAGAAATGGAAAATTCCTTCAAAAATTACATCAAACTTTTATCTTTGAATGAAATTCTCTTGATTTCCTGAATCAAAGAAAACAAAATGGTGGTAGTTATAGTTTGATGGATTCCTCAATCAAACCATTAACATCATCATTTTGGCAAAACAACAATGGCTTTTGACTGCAGACTAATTAAAGCCTAAGGTATTTATCCCTTAGATCAATTTATGCATATGGAGATCATATTTCTTATAGAATATATAAAGGTAATGGTCACTTTTATATATGGGCTAAAACCTGTCTTTCTAAAGGAATCTCCTGTAGTGAAAACTGTAGAACATATATAGGCAAATCAATGACCCATTACTGATACTCAAGGATTTTAACAATATTCTTTTCCCTTTTGAATTTGATAGGAATATTTTATAAAAAAACTTCACATTAGATTTCTAGAAATGTGTAAGAAGGATTTATGTAGTTATTTGAAGTTTAAAGGCCCTTTGTTCATGTGGAGCAATAAGAAAATCTTCATATAACATATTTGTAAGAGATTTGAAAAAGCCTTGGCCAATAGAGAATGGTTATCCAAGTTTCCATAGAGCAAAGCCTTATTGAATTGACCTTCATTCTTAAATCACTCCCTAATTAAGGCACAAATTTAGTTTAAATGTGATAGCAAACATTACCCCTTTAATTTTTACTATTTTTTAGCTAAAGCTAAAGGTTTCTAGGAGGCCATTTTTAATTGTCTCTCTTATAACCTGAATAGATTCTAATCTTACATTTGTGTGAGGAAGTTTGGAAGGAGTAAAGATTCAAAATTGGAGTAATAACACAATGGAATATATTAAATACATAAAGGAGAAGCTTAGAAAGATGCAAGAGGAAAAAGATAATCTCCTTATAGGACTAGTCACTAATCCATAAAGAAAAGGAAGCTCTTAATTACTATTTAAAAAAGTTGTAGCTCAAAACTCATTGATCCAATAAAGATCCAAAGTAGAATAGATCAAAGATGGACATAAAAACTCTTAACTTTTTTTATAGCTCAGTTATAGAAAGGACGAATATAAATAGGATTGACTTAAGTAAGTTTCAATCATGGTAGAGTTCTTGTGAGTAGCTAGAATGAAATAAAAGAGGTAAAACTTCCTTCTTCAATGGCATCATTGGCACTACAACCCAAACATCCTCTTTTTGTCTATATTAAAGACCTTCATCCATAATTAGTTCTCTAGTGAAGATATTAATCTCTGAATTATACTAATGATTGTATAAGAACTTGAAAGAGTAGTCTTTGATATGAGCTCTATAAAAGCCCCAAGGCCTAACGGTTTGAATGGATATTTCTATCAAAAGGCTTGGCCTTTGATTAGATCTATGATGATTGATCTAATCCAAGTGTTCTTTGCAAAAGGAAATTTTTTTAAAGAAATTAATAGAAATTTCCTTTACCTAATTCCTTAAGTCCCTAATTATTTAATGATTTTATACCTATTTCTTATTGTAATTCTTTTATTAAATTATCTCTAAAGTTATTGCTTCTATATTGAAATATTTTCTTAAGATACTAATAAGTGATTCTAAAGGAGCATTCATTATTGGGAGAATGATTAGAGATAATATCTTAGTCACTCAAAAGCTCCTCAAAGGTTATTTTAAAAATATGGGACCCAAAAACTGTGCAATTAAGATTGACTTCCTAAAGGAATTTGACACAATAAGTTATAAATTTATTACTCACATCCTAGAAGATTTTGGATTCCTTAAGAAATTCAAGGCCTGGATTAACATCTACATCCCTATAACTTCCTTTAATGTTATAATAAACTGTGAACCCTCTCCTATCTTTATAGTAAAAGAGGTTTAAAGTAGGAAGACCCTCTTCCTCCCTACCTCTTCATCCTTTATATGGAGGCTCTTATAAAACTAGTCAAGGCAAATATATGCTCTAACCCTAACTTTATATTTTATATAAAATAAAAGAAAATAAGTATGGTTTCTCTCCTTTTTGTAAATGATCTTTCTTTTTTCTAAAGAGCTCCTAATTCCTCAATTAGCACTTTGATGGATTCTTTGAATACCTTAAAGATTTGTCAAGTTTGGGCTTAACAGGAGCAAGAGCCACATATTCATCTCAAAAAGTGCTCAATCTATCAAAACTAGGCTATAGGCCATTATATACTTCCAAATCAAGTCCGCCTTCAGTTATCTGGGTTTAACTATAATTACATGAAAGCTAAGATATAGTGAATGTCTTTCACTTCTAGAGAAAATACAAAGAAGGATCAGAAGCTAATGGAACTTGTCACTATCTACTACTAAAAGGGTATAAACAATTAAAGATCTTGAACTCTCTTTAGTATAATGGTTGTACCACTTTTTTCTCTCCAAAGAATTGACTAAGACCATTAAAAGGATGTTAAGAAGATTCCTCTAGACTAAAAGGAAAGTGGTGAAACTTTACTTCGAGGTAAGACAAAAAGAAGTATGCAAACTAACAAAAGAGGGAGGACCTGGTATTACCTATATTAGAACCATTAAGAAATTCTTTTTAAAGGTCAAACTCTAGAGATTAATAGATAACAAAGACTTTTTATGGGTCAGATGGCTGCACTCTTATTCTTGAAAAGTAAGAGCATTTAATAAATTAAAACCATAAACTTCGTCTTGTAGTTTCTAAATCAACTAATGGAGCTTATAAATAAGCTAAGAAACTACTATAAATTCTAGATCGATAATGGGACTATTACTTCTTATATTATGATAATTGGTTAAGAGTTAGTAGGAGTAGTAGTAGCAGCAATAGTAGTAGTAGTAGGAGTAGTAGTAGAAGGAGTATTAGTATAATAGTAGTAGTATTGGTGGTGGCGGTAGTAGTAGTAGTAGTAGAAGTAGTGGTGGTAGTAGTTATAGTAGTCATAATCGTAGTAGTAGTAGTCTTTCTCTTTCTCTCTTTTCATGTGGGTCATTTGGAAACATCGTCTCTACTTGGTAGGGCTAAGGTTGTGTACTATTGAACCTCCTCAGATTACCACATATTAGTGAAATTCTTGTTGGGTATTGTTATTGTTGTTGTTGTTGTTGTTACTCCAAATACAGTGTAAACTAATAACCTAGGTTACATGGTCAATGTTTTATTGTAAATCATATGTAAAACAAATCCCTAAGTACAACATCACTAATATGACTCTCACCTTCCTCTTAGTTAAAGTTGGTTTAGAACTCGTCTTTTCTTAATTTTTAGACATTAAAAGGCAAACAGTTGGCCCAAATACCTAAGATTGTAAAATCTAAAAATCTAGCCTAACTATGTAAAACTTCTTACCTCTCAATAACTTCTTTCTCTTTCTCTCTTTTTATGCGAGTCATTTGGAAACATCCTCTCTAGTAGTTAGGGATAAGGTTGCGTACTATTGAACCTCCTTAGACCACCACATATTAGCGAGATTCTTATGGGGTGCTATTGTTGTTACTCCAAATACAGTGTAAAATAATAACCTAGGTTACATAGTCAATGTTTTACGATACTTCATATGTAAAATAAATCCCTAAGTATAAAATCACCAATACAACTCTCACCTTCCTCTTAGTTGAAGTTAGTTGAGAACTCATTTTTTTCTCAATTTTTAGTTGCTAAAAGGCAAATAGTTGGTCCAAATACCCTAAGATTGTAAAATCCTAAAATCTAGCCTAACTTTGTAAAACTTCTTATCTCTCAATAAATGATTTATTAGAGTTTTTCAACTAAATTCTTTCTTTAAAAATTGTTAAATGATGAAGTGTCTAATGTTTTGCCTCCTTTCACAAATTTCCATATTTTGTCTCACTTAAGCCTTTTTTACCCTCTATGGAATTAGGAAAACTTTAGTTGGAGAGGGGAACGAAGTATGCCTTATAAGGGTACAGATACCTCTTCCTTACATATGCGTTTTCCATGCCTTAACGCATCGGATCCTATCAGAACTCTGAAGTTAAATGTGCTAGGGTAAGAGTAGTACCAGGATAGGTGACCTCCTGGGAAGTTATTGGGAAAAGCAAAACTGTAAGGGCTTGGTTGGGCCAAGGTCCAAAGCGGACAATATCTATGAGCAGGTGATCTGGGTTGTTACAAGTGGTATTAGAGTCGTTACCTAAATCATTGTGCCACCTAGGCTGGGCCTTAAAGAGGGCTGAGGCTTAAGGGGGTGGAGAGTATGAGATCCCACATCGATTGGAGAGGGGAACGAAGTACGCCTTATAAGAGTACGGATACCTCTCCCTTATAGAAGTGTTTTCCATGCCCTAATGCACCAGATCCTATCTGAACTATGAAGTTAAATATGATAGGGCAAGAGTAGTACCAAGATAGATGACCTCCTGAAAATTTCTTGGGAAAAACAAAACTATGAGGACTTGGCTAGGCCAAGGCCCAAAGCAAACAATATTTGTGAGCGGGTGATCTGGGTTGTTACACTCATGGTATGAACTACTAAACCACCTTGCTAGATGATTTCCTAAATAAGCTTATGATCAATCATCTTTATAAGAAAGTGAATTAATTTTCTCATTCAAATTATGAAAGATGTCATCTACTTTTACTTTTAAGTTTCCCTACTATTGGTCTCATTGATTGCCATTACCTAATACAAAGATCTTTACCCTTTATATTAATAGTATTAACCAACAGTCTAGTCTTAAATTCTAAATTTTTTGATATTTTCAATTGATATATCCTTGTCTCACTTTTTCTAAACCACTCAGAAGTACAATAAGCTGATTTGTGATTACTACTTCATAAGCTAGTTTATCTTCCTATTGTTATCATAGTCTAAGATAAAATCATAGAGGATTATTGTCTTTATATTGCTCCTCATCTTTACTTACTCTAAACAAGCTACCATAAATTGTATGGGTTATAGTATGAATTGCTTTACTATTGTAAGTAATTCTCCAAATAGTATATGTACTCGGTCTTATTGGTATATGATTTTCCACTTAATATTTATTGATAATATGATCTCCTCCACACAACTCAGGTGATGCTTGAGCTAGCCTTGCAACTCCTCCTGGGACATCAATTTTTCTTGCAGGTACTTCTACTTCAACAACCAATGATGTGATCATATCCACACTGTGAATACTTACTAATTTTAGTGATCTAGCTCTCTTTGATTATAATTGGTAATTTTTCATTGTCCTCTCCTCATTCAAGTCTAAGGCAGTTTTAAAAGTCTTATTACCCAAGTTTCCTCTAACAATTACGTTTACCATTTACTTAATTTTATTGTCTAGACCATTTTTGATCATATAGGGCGTCTATAATATGGATACTCCTTTAGTGATTTCTTATATCTTTCTATAACATATTTTATGTTTCATTTTGAAGTTGTCAGTAGGCTTAAATATCATTCCTTAACTTATATCCTTTCTAGTAGGAAGTACTTGGACAAATATTCGTTTACTAAATTATCTCATATGATAATTAAAGTTACAAGCTAAGCTTTATAATAAGAATAGAAATAACCTTAACCTAATGTCATTGTTAGATACTTTATTAAAATTAAAAATGTTATATATTTCTAGTAAATTGGCAATATGTACATTATGATCCTTATCCCATAACCTATTGAATTATACAAATTATTGCAACAATTTTTATAAAGTTATAATTAATCTTAGAATTGTTTGACGTGATTTTTAGTCTCTGTATGCTTAATTTTATCCCTACTAATAATGGTTTCATGTAGTGTAGTATAGTTATGTGATCTCCCGCCATCTTACTTTCGTGTTGATTTTCTTAGGTAGAAATATTCTTCCTGTTTTGAAGTATTCACAAAAATGTCATCTTAATTTACATATCTTCTAATAACTACAAGGAGTTTCTTCTAGATATATACCAAGAGTCACACTTTTAAAATTGAATCTTCACAAGCATAGAAAACAAATAACCAACAATAAAATAAAACAATTTAAACAAAATATAAAAATATTATATTAATAATTTTCGTACCTCTTCAGTATTGTACTTATTCCTAAACAACGATGACAAAAAAACTTAATGATGGTTTTATATTATCCTATTATTCTAATACAAGATTAAGAAAAGTGGACATATTATTTTGTACTAGTAAAGAGATAATGAGGGTTGATCTCACGAGAAATGCATATAGGTATTAAGTCTATTCTTTCAACTATTTTCCAATTAATAATAGGTCGAGTTTTTGATTAATTGAATTAAAGTTAAAATAAAGTTTTGTATCACCAACTTCTAAATAATCAAAGAGAAAATATATACTAAAAAATATTTAGATTGAAGTTTCGCCTAATTTCATCTTTCATACTTGATTCAATTATAAAAATTCCATCATTTGGAATAGTGAAGTTTTTTAATGTAATGATATGCCATCTACCAATATACAACTACCTATCATTAAATTAATTGACCTATAAATCAATTAGTTTTAATACTCTCGAAATGTTCTAAGTTTTTTAAAATCTAAAAAAAGGTTACTATAATACTAGAAAGGTCATATAGATTTATAATGGATCCTTATTAAATGATTAATATATGTGTCTAATTTAATCTGCACATAGCTTCTTTTTACTAGGTTTATATATAGATTCAAACTAAATTTAATCTATCACTTGTTTATGATTATCATTAAGATTTACATATATAAATCTTAAATTTATTAACCTACAATCATCCATATCCAAATATAGATCTCGTATGTACTTAATCATATTATTTGCCAATGTAGCCACATTATGAGCTGGGTGCTCCTAATAACAAGTTGACATAACCTTGAGGACTTCTACATATATCACTATCATTCACTTCACTTTCCATACAAACGTTCTTAATCAATTTAGAAGCATAAATGCATGGCTATCTTAACTTTCTGATATCGAATTCACTAACACAATCTTATATCGGATCATAACTCTTGTCACACCAACTAAACAATCATTCTCAATTCCAAGTTCAACCTTTTAATTCTTCTTCGCGTATACACCTTAAATCTTGTCATTTTCGCCTATGTCTCTATTTCTTTCTCAGTAATTCACGAAAACCTTTTCACATCCATATCAATTCAAGTACATATCCACAACAAAATCCCTTCAACATACTCACTAACTTAATCACAATTACTGAATCTATGTCTAACATATCGGGCTATGTAATATTTCTTATTTCTAAATATCCTCAAACTTTCATTTTCTCACATTCTGACAGATCATTATTCCTCTCACTAATTCTATTAGCCCGAACTCTTAACAATCACTCTTGCGATTGACACATATTCTGAAAGTTGCCCATGCAAGATCTTAATTCTGGGGCTTTGATACCACAAAATGTTGGACCTCATTTTCGGAGCCCAACATTCAGAACCATAAAAACGTGAGCTCTGATACCACAACTGTTGGGTCCTGCTTGATTTTGGAATCCAAACCTTGCAAAATCATGATACTGAACCTATTATCCTATATGGTTATTTCCAAAACCCTTATTAGGCATCATCTCACAAGGGTGGCGTGCCCACGAAAACCAAACATCAAAACAAACTTATTACTTCAACTTAACCATATTATGAGGAAGTCAACATGAACATGTATAACCGAACTACTTCAATCTATCATTTCATTTCTAAAGCAACAGAGTTCGAAAAAATTTATTTACATATCAAAAGCCACACCATTGGCTTATTACAAAAATACAAAAATAGCAAATTTACATAAGTTCCCTTAGACTCTTGATCACTTTGTCTTAACTGTCACCTGAAGATGGGATAGAAAAGGGATGAGCTTGACAGCTATTGGGTAATAATTTACAACAAAAAAAAACAAAACCTATTGAAAACGTTCAGTTGTCATAGAAAATTATCATTGAGTTCATAAAGCACTTGTTTCTATAAATTTTCATCATGAAGTCAAAATGTCAAACTACAAAACATGAATGCATCAAAGTTCTTCACATAACATAAACACATCAGCATGTCAGAATGGTTCAGGTGGATCCAAAACAGAACGTACTATGCATTTCCACATAATGATCTTGTGTAGTTATGAACTTATGGGAGTCCATGAAGGAGATCCATGCCACTAGCGGGCAGGGGGAAGAAGCCTTTTATCAAAGTGCACTTGACCTAACTTAGGGGACCACCACAAACCGACGTAACATGTATTTCATGACTTGTAAAACATATTGCCCAAAATGGAATTTTTTTGAAACTTGATTTTTCATAGTCATGAGATATTTCGAAAACATAATTTCATAAACATGATATCTTTTTAAAAGATTACTTTCAAGCCTTTTCATAATTCATCATACAATTCATAAAACAACATATTGAAATTTCTCAAATCATTTAAAAGAAATAAATACAACACTTATGATGCAATTGAAATCATTAAACTTTTTTTATTTCAAAGAAAAACATTCAGTGGCTTAGTTACTTTATTATAAACATATACCCACTTTGATTTCCTTGCTTATGGACTTGCTCAAAAATACCTCTTCTCTTGTTCCTCTTGCCTCTTTTGATCCCTTCATTCTTCACCAAATAAAGGGATCTTTAGCTGAAAGGGAAGCTCTTCTCTTCCTCTTCCTTTTTCCTTTCTTGAATAACTCCAAAATCTCTTTTGAAGACTAAGAAAAGTTAAACCCTAGCTTGTTTTCTCTTCTTTCTTTCCTTCTCTTCTTCTCTTCGTATTTCTCTCTCTTCTTCATGACACTCTCTCTTTTCTCTCTTCAATTTTCATTCTTCTCTCTTCTTAAAATGTAAGACAACACTTCTTCTTCCAATTACGTCCTTAATGATCGAGAAATGTCCTATTTGCCCTTCCATTTATGCCTTATGTTTTTTATGCTTAAGTGTCTTGCCAAAAGTACCCTTGAATATTCTGACATAACACTTTCTTATGGAAAAAGTTTTCCATTGACATAAGTTTCTAATGACACCAAAATCAATCCATTTGGCTCAGAACTCTAAAAGTATTGCCCCAAACATTTTCGGACTGTTCTCATTCTAAAATAGTATACTATACCCAACTTCCATCCAGAATTTAAAAATCTTAGGGACTGACTTAGATTTTTATATCTTCCCACCATTTGTAGCTCCATGTCTCTAGTTTATTTCAAAACAAGAATCATCTTATTCGAAGCTCCACTGATCAAGAAATCATCAAAATACTAAAGCATGTTTAGTAAAATGTCCAATTCATACTCTTCTAATCGATACCTTTACTTTGATTCAAACAATCTTTTTCAAATTCCCACCAAATTCTATCCAATCTATGGAGGAACATAAAAATGTTTTAAGAAACTATTGGTTCAAGAATCACTTCATTTGGAGGTCGGAGAATAAAGTTATGACCGAAAGAATCAAACATGATTTTGCCTCCAATCATATAGATCCTGTCTCGGGACAAATGGCATAACTCTCTCTACAGATGTCAAATTAAGATCATCTTAGGATGCTTTCAAAGAGGACTTTGAGATATACAACTTTTAACAAGACCTTGAGGTCATATCATATCATCTCAAAGGTCAAAAATGGACCAGATGATAGGATCAGACGAAGCCAAAGGAAAAAGCAGACGAATGGGAAAAAGTAGATGAATCGGAAAAATTGCTATAACTTTCCCTAAAGATATCAGATTGAGGCACTGTTTAGAAAGATTCAATCATTTTAAGGATCAAAAATGGATCAGATGATAAGTACAGATGAAATCAAATGAAAAAACAAATGAATGAGAAAAAGCAGATGAATCGGGAAAATTGCTATAAATTTCCCTAAAATTATCATATTGAGGCATTATTTAGATAGTTCAAAATAGGAATTCAATATATACAACTTTTATGAACACCTAAAAGATATATTATATCATCTGTAGGGTCAAAAATGGAGCAGAAGATAGGTATAGAAGAAACCAAATGAAAAAGCAGACGAATAGGAAAAAACAGATGAATCGGAAAAATTGCTATAACTTTCTATAAAAATATAGGATTTAGGAGTTATTTATATGGTTCAAAAGAGAAATTCCATATCTACAACTTTCATGAAGACCTAAAAGATAGATTCTATTTTCTGAAGGGTCAAAAATAGAGCAGACGGTAGGTATAGACAAAACCGAATGAAAAAGCAGACGAATGGGAAAAAGCAGACAAATCAGGAAAATTGCCATAACTTTCCCTAAAAATATAGGATTGAGGCGTTCTTTAGATGGTTTGAAAGAGGACTTCAAGATCTACAACTTTCATAAAGACTCAAAGATAGATTATATCGTTTAAAGGGTCAAAAATGGAGTAGACGATAGGTACAGATGAAACCAAATGAAAAAACAGATGAATGGGAAAAAGTAGATGAATCGGGAAAAATGCTATAACTTTCCCTACAGATATCATATTAAGGAGTTCTTCAGATTGTTTGAAACAGCACTTCAAGATATACAACTTTTATGAAGACTCAAAGATAGATTCTATCATCTTAAAGGTCAAAAATGGATCAGATGATAGGTATAGACGATAGTGTATAGAAGGTCAAACATAGAAGAAGCGGAAAGTCAAACATAGACGATATGATGTCATCACAAACGATATATTTTACAGACGATATGACTTCATCATAGACGATATGATGTCATCACAAACGATATATTTTACAGACGATATGACTTCATCATAGACGATATAACGTCATCACAGATGATATATTTTTATAGATGATATGATGTCATCATAGACGATATGACGTCATGACAAACGATACTATCTGTTTTCCTAAACTTCTCTATTTATAAAGACCATAACTTTCAACTCCAATGTTTAAAATTCTCATGCTATATACTGTTGGAAAGATAAAAGAAATAAATACAACTTTAAGAAGACAAATTTGTCTAAATCTATCTAGAAAAATTCAAAATTCAACTTCATGACAAATTTTGAGATTCTTAAAGATAGAATTTAAATTCGATGTCTTCATAAGAATGTTGGATCGGAAAAAGAAAACATGCTTTGTTTGGAAAAACGATAGATTTCAAAACTTTTAAGAAATCACTACATGCAGCGGAAGCAACAAATCCAAATCAACATGCCAATCCATACATGATATGGTATAAGGATAATAAAATATAAACTAGATCAGGAGTATTACCAACTCCTTCGCTACAGCTTTAAATCCTCGCTGCGCTATCCTCTCCTTCTTCGTGTATCCA